>JBBCBC010000013.1:1262029-1510671 GCA_037126765.1 Stenogyne calaminthoides
TCGGTACTCATAATCCATGGTGAAAATGTCCTTCCGACCTTCCCGAATTGGAGAATGACGTTCTCGTTCTGCCCGTTCTCGAGAGAGGCGACGAGCTGAAAGTTCTTTACGGAGGCGACTGTTACACGCCCGTTGAAGTTGAGACACCAGCACTGGAGCTGGTCGTGCCATCTTGGCGTCTTGTTTTTCAAACGCGAGCATTTAAATCCTTTGGTGTTGACAAGGGTCCGGGCGGAAACTATCCGAGCGAGTTGATTTTGATCGGAAAAACGGGAAGGATGGAAATGATTCGAAGTTTCCGGGCAGGAAGGCGGTTTGTGTGGGGGCCACGCCACCAGGTTCGATCGAAGAAACGGGTATAGAGTCCATAATGCACTGCATCCGCCTCGGTCCCCTGAATAGTGGATATGTATGTAAAATCAGCAGTCAGAAACATTATATTGCAGCAAAATTAGCTCAAAGTGGAGAATAGTTAAAGACAAAAACTTCTTATTAACTTGGTTCATGGAAGTGGCGAACTCAGTATCACTGTTTAGTATATCAAGTAATACTGTTTAGCATATGAAGTATCACTACTTAGAGTTTCGAGAAGAATTCCACATAAAAATCAAGCATATTTAAATGGTGATACTTCATATGCTAAAAGATGATACTTCGGACGCTAAAAATTGGTACTTTGAAGAAAGTTCGAGTGAACCTGGTTCACATGAGACCTACCATTAGTCAAAGGGTGTGGCTATTCACAACCCAAGTTCATATAAACACACCGTTAATTTTTATATCTTTTAGTAAGTTTGACCAAAGGTGACCGAGTTGGGGGGTGTGTAGCGAAAAACGGGTGTAAATAGATATAAATGTACCCACATCTTGACAAAACACGATAACGAGATGACTCGTACAGCCGACCTCATTCACTAGAATAAACACTTGGTATGTTGTAATAGCAACATAGTGAATTCGTGTTGCTCGTTTCCCAACTCACTTGATAAAATCAACCGAAGGAATATAACAGTTTATTTAACTACTTTTATACGAAAAAATCTGTCAGAACGATAATTTCTCACCTTGAACCCAAGACGTTCAACTCGTATGAAATATGTGCCACGGGATAGTTGCCAGCAGGGACCCGGGGAGAGATTTGTCTCATTCCTACTATTCTCGTTGAACGAGATTTAGTAACTTTAGCTCCAGCATTTGGCGGTTGAGCATCATAGATTGTGAACTTAGTTCCCAAGAAATTAGACCTATCATACAAAAACGACGACTGTTAATCACCATCGGGTTGAAATTGGATGGCGGTTTGAAAGGACTAATCTACCTCAACTTGCCAATATAGCTGCTGGTACCCTTGGATACATCGTTGGCATTTAGAGATATTATGTAGTCTGTATAAGTTGGTCGTCTACATCTTCGAGCAGCAAGAAGAAACTTTCCTTCATCATTAGAAGCTGTCGAAAGTCCCACCAAAAAAATGAGTGAAGAAAAATAAATTCTCTACAAAAAAATGCAACCAAGATAAATTTGCAACTACTTGTTTGATGGAGATAAACAGGTATCGTCGTTCAATAAGATGGGGGATGAGAGCTTACCTTGATTAAAATTAAGATAAAGGTGATATGTTTGAGTGCCACGGTTCCGCTTAATGAAACACTGAATTAGGGTGTTTCTGATACCGGGCTGCAGAAAAGATACAGAACTTTACACTCAAAGAGAGACAAGAACAACAAGAATGCAAGTAAGTAAAAAAAAAGTCATGATTGTACTGCAATGTTCAATTTTGTTTCAATCTATTTTTATAAAAAGATTTTTTCTTGTGAAGGTAAGGATACTTAGAAGTTTGATTATCTATCAATTATCATTATAGAAGACTGGCAATATACACACACACCAGTATGTCCTAGGAATCCCATATCTCTTTATTTGCTAGAATTGAAACAAAAACTGCAGATTTCTTTGATCATTTGGAGAGAATGCTATATTAAATTCTCCAAAGAACTTTTGCCCTCATGAAATGGAATATTTGACAAATACTTCATCCATAAACTTAGTAAAAACGTAAAATGGAGTATTCTTACTTCCATAACTGTTGCATTACTAACAAGGCAAATACAGTCTTGATATTAGGCATATATATTTTAGCATGGATTCAGTTAGAACAAAAATTCAAGGGCAAAATACTTCTATGCACTCGACTCTAAGTGTACTCGTAAATGATATTAGTTGTTTTCACTTAACAATATTAGTTGTGCACCCAAGTGATAGTCTAATTCATGACATTCGACAAAAACAAGATAGGAGGTGCATCCCTAAGAACACCAATCATACCACACTAAAAAGAACATCAAAACAACCAAAATCGAACCTGCTTCACAGAAATGGGAAAGGTCAACTTCCCCGAAACTTCCAAGTTTTTAACAATCTCCTTCATGATTTCTCTCCAGCTCCTACAAACACCAGCACAAGCAACAACATTCTTTCGTGGGGGCCACGTGCAATCGGATTCCTCAATCCTCATAAGCACGTCCCTCAGAAGCTCCGGCGGCATATTCGCCCAACAGCTCTGCCTCAGAGCATCCACAACCATGGCAGACGAATCCTCGACTACACGGTGGGACCTAGACCTACCATAACCAAACCTCCCTTCAAAACCCTTCCTAGATATACTCCCAAATTCACCCTTCATATCTTGAAGTATACTCTTGAATGACATAATTTAACAACAATGCGAACTCCTAAAAATCCAATTATCAATCAATTGAGGTACAATACCACAAAACCCACTATACCTCAAGCCTCAAAATCGAAATTTAGATGAAAAATCATCAGAACCCAATAAATATATCTAATTTAACACCCAAAAACACAAATCTTTTTACCCAATTTTGAGGGGAAAAAGAAAATGCTAAAAGGGTTTCTACTAAAACCCCGACAAAAGCAATCTTTCTAATTACCCAAGATATTCCAGGACCAGCAAACTAACAAGAAATTCCTGCACACATCTTCAAATTCTTGAAAAAAAAGAAGGGAAAAACCCAAATACACAAATCAAACTAAAATGCAAAACAAGCCCAAATCAAGAAAAAAACAGCATTTACGGCGACAACATCCAACGATCAAGGGCCATACAGATCTGTACAAATTCTACTCCTACAAAAATTAGATCTTTTTACATAATCCAACAAAGAAAACTAATTACACAGAAAAAGGAAAATGGGTTTTCCAAGCAAGAAACAAATGGGTTTTCCAAACCCATTAGACACTTAATTAGACTTTGATGATTTTTTTGTTTTACATAATCGAGAAAACGAAAGAGGAGTGAAAATGAAGAGATTAGGGTTGGTGAGAGTGTGTTTTGTGAACACCCTTTTTGCTTGTTGCTTTATGACTTGGGTTTTTCCGCTGTGTTGATGTCTTATCCATGGCTTTGCAAATAATATCATCTACTATTTTATTAAAATAAATTAATTTAGCAAATATTGTATACAACTTTTTTATTTTTTTGTCTTTTTCTTTTCATTTTCCCCATGATTCAGGATCTAATTATTTATGTATGTTATTTTTGGATGCTTATAATTTTCTTATATTAGGACCACTGGTCATATATGTATGTCTTTTACCCCTGCCTTTATTCCTGTGACAAAAAAATTAAATGTTAAAGTCTCATGTACAATTAGAGACATGCTAAGACTCATTTCCATTTCTACTTTCGTGATCCACATAATACGCCTAATATATTCATTTTCCACAATATTTTTTTTAATGGGTCATTCAATCAGATTAACATTACGGTTAAGACGACAAAAAGAGACCCACTCAAATTAAATAGACCTAGTTCGTACTAATAATCTGGATCAAACTTGATTCATACATTATAAACAAGTTAGATATACACTATTTAAGTTTATTTTTTTGTTTCGCGCCTCTTTCTCTTCTCCCTCTCTCCCAAATGATGTGAAACTACCTGCATGATGAATAAACTATGTGAATCATGATGGAAACTCTTTGAATCGCGACGAAGCAAGCATCTTGTTGAAAATCGTCATTGAAAAAACTACCATTTTCTTTATTTCGTCTTTTTTTAAAAAAAAAAATTGTTGTTTATCATTTTCGGCGATCTCACTCACGATCTTTTTCATGGAACATGTGTAACATGAAAGCAACGCTGATGAAGCATAGTCTAAATAGCATTATGATTTCTCAAGATTGATATATTAAGTATTTTGGGATTTTTCCGAATAATAGTGAGAGTTTTTCTCAATAATGATGAGAGTTTTTTTACGAATAAGGAGTGGCGAGGTTTTTTCAATAACAATGATGCTTAATTTGAACAATGGGAGAGTTTTACTAAATAGGTTTTTCGGTTAAACTTGTTCATAATATGGAATTTAAATAATTTACACTTATAAACTAATATCATATGCTCCTCCGCCCCATTTCAACAGACACTTTTCTTTTTTTAATGGAAGAAGTTGTTTTATTAGTATTTTAAATGATAAAGTGATTTTTAAAGGGTGTATGATGATCTATCTCTCCTCTATTATATGTCTTTTAAAAAATTAATTTATCATTTCAAATACTAATAAAAAAAACTCGCTAAAACACGGTAAAAACAAAAAAATATGAAACTTCAAATGGGACGGAGGAGTACTATTTAACAGATACCATTATATATCTTATAAACTAATGCTTATAGCATTTAAATACTATAACACTACAAGAAAATAGTGTATTGCTTACGGAATTTTCAATATGCCTACGAAAATTTAAACGAAAAATAATTTCGTCCTTAAATGGTAAGGTTTATCTAGGGAATTATTTGTTTAAGTAATTTTGCATACGAAAATTATAAATGTGTAGGCAAATTGTTTGTAGGTAATTTATTTGTCTACTAAAATTCTAAAAATTTGTAAGTAAGTAATAGACAATCATCACTATTTAAGGACCAAATCACTATTTAAGGACCAAATTATTTTTGATGGAAAATATCGTAGTAATTTGGAAAAAAATGTATAATATAAGTATTAGTCTATAAAAATAATGATATTAGTTTATAAATGTACTTTTATTAATTTTATAGTAGGAATAGATTTCAAAAAAAAAATTGTTATAGATAAATAGATACGTACTTGAGTTGAGAGGTGCATCAATAGATAAAATGCTCTGGCTCTGCCATATTTTTATTGGGCTTATTTTTCTTCAGAAATGATAACAAAAAACTTAATCTAACCCTTTTTATATGTAGGATGGAGCGGGCCGGCCCAATATGCTTAGCCCATGTTTTCATATCTAATAAAATCTCTCCTAGTTAATTTTTGATACGTACCAATCAAATATTTCAAAAGGAAAGATATCTTTGTGAAACAAGTTTTTTTACGGTAAACCTGGTTGAGAAGTGTAATTTATATTATTAAAGAATGTGACTTTTTTTTATTGTAAAGGGTGTAACTTTTTACTATAAAAAGATATTCTTCGTAAAAGTGAAGGTGTGACTTATATTAAAACAAAGATGTAAGAAATGATAATCAAGGTGTGACTTATATTACTAAAATGCGAGGTTATATTTCTAAAGAGTATAAAAAAAAAAAAATCAATTTCACGGTGAATAAGTTTACAAAGATACCAACTCTTAAAAAAAAGTGTAATATCCTACATATCTACTATAAAGTTAAAAGCAAAATGAAATTTATTGGGGTTAGGGTCTTCAGATGATTGAATAAGATTTGTGCACTCATAGTGCATTTTAAACGTCGCAAGAACTTGTTATGCTGAAAAGTCGACGATTTATTTACGTAAAAATACAAGCATTAACTGGGAACATAGTTGCATGCTACATTTGGATTAGTTGCATGTTTCTATTTTGTATAGTTAAGACTTTTTAAAATGCATTAATGAGTGCATGGTGCATGGTAAGATATTACGAGACCCACTCTTTATTCAGGAGTAGGAACCGATATCATCACAATTATAAATGAAAGACACAATTTGCGTGAATCGGAGTCTCACGATGGGGACGGATATATTTTTTGGGGTATTGACACTTTAACACTTAAAAAAGAATGAGTATTGTCTTTAAGTTGTCTGGCATCATACATACATGAGTTTATCACATGAGCTTTTTTTGTCATCAGAACGTCACTACTTTTTATAAATTAATATCAATAGTTTTTAATACTATAATATTAATTTTTAAGTATAATAGTATCAATTGATAAATATAGAATATTAATTTATAAGTGTAAAATTATAAATTTCATTTTATGAACAATTTTCACATGAAACTTATTCAAAGATAATTTATACACGTGGCATCTTCTTATCGGTTTTAATACATGTAGCATATATTGTATTGAAATTTATTCGTAATCCATAAATACTTATATATTATTAACTATAAATAATACATAACTCTCATGTTAAACTTGTTAATAACATAAAGTTCATATCGTTATACTTATAAACAAATATCACTACTCTTATAAATATAGTTGTATCATTTGATGAGTTGGTATGCTGTGAAATTTGTTTACCGTGAAACTGATTTTTTTTGTTACAGGCATACTCTTTAGTAATATAAGTCACACCCTTTAATAATATAAGTCACACCCTTCAGTTATCACTACGATACTCTCTGCTATAATATAAATCACACCATTCAATTTTATGAGTAATACTCTTTATAGTAAAAAGTCACACTCTTTAGTAACATAAGTCACACTCCTTAACCAGTTTTACCGTGAAACTTCTTCACCCTATACTTTGCCTCATTTGATAAGTGCAGTTCACTTATAAGTATAATGATATAAATTTCATACTATGAACAAGTTTTACGAAGACTTATTCTAAATAATATATTTGGATAATATAATTTTTATGAGTGGGTCTCATGTACATTCAAGTGTACCGTGAACTCATAGTGCATTTTAAAATCGTGCGACTTGTTGTAATGAAAAGTGCAACTTATTTACACTGAATCGTGCAATTATTTTTCCATATTAATAGGTGCACGATTCAGCGTAAATAAATTGCGACTTTTAATATAACAAGTAATCACGATTCTAAAACGCATTTATGAAGAAATCAGCACTGAATAACATCTGAGGAGTAAGCCAATTTTCATTGTCACTATTTGTAAGATATTAAATTTGTTTAGATTAAATCAATCTACCATAGTATGAGTGGGTCTTATGTGCACTCATAATGCATTTTAAAAAGTGTGCAACTATACATAAACGCGGCAACTATTCCAAATGCGTGCAATTATGTTCCCATATTAATAGTTGCACTTTTTCGTGTAAATAAATCACATTTTTCAAAGATAACAAGTTTTGACGCTTCTAAAAAATACACTATAAATACCAAAGGCACTTAGATCTTTGATGAGAACGCGATTTGGGAACACAATAAATTGCCGCTTCTAGCAGGCTATTTAGCGAGGAGAAACGAATAAAACTTTGAAAAATCGAAGTCATGGCTCGGGGCCAAAGAGGAGAACAATTGGTTTTATTAAGAATTTGCTAAGAAAATTAATATTATTCATTCATTATGAAGAAAAAAACGTTGAATACAAATATATAGGGGAAAAATGACTAAAAATCTGCCTAAAACGACTAAATCAAATCTAATCTAAAGATATGCAAAAATATAAAAGAAATAATAAAACTTAAAGGATACAACGTAAATATGTAGATTCTTGTCAATCTTGTAAAGATTCTTGCCAATCTTGAATAATCTTATGAAAAGAGGATCATATCTTTGCTTGTGATAAAAGAAGGACAATCGCGAATAATCTTACACGTACTCTTGGGTCCAAAATCCTTGTTCGCATCGGATGCATACAACACCTGGCCTATAATATAATCGACATCAGGGGAAAATATTTAATCCCAGAATATTCGAATCATAATTACTTGTTCCCCTATAATAGGGATTTAATCTCTCGTGTAATCTTGTTTAATTCCTACAATCAGTCGTTATATATTATTCAGTCATACATTCCTATATTTTCGCGGTTTTAAAACTACCTACTACCATCAACATTGCTTACACCCTAAGTTTTTATTTTCAATTTTATAGTGGCATGAACTTTTGGCCTCTGAAGCCTGAGAGGTTTACTGGAGAAGATGGGCAGCGTTTGGGGTTCTGTGTTGATGAAATTAGGGGGTCCCGACGAGGTCTCGGTTCTTTCACTGACGCTGTTCGTCGCGCTCCTCTGCATCTGCATTTTGATTGGTCATCTGCTCGAAGAAAATCGATGGATTAATGAGTCTGTTATTGCTCTTATCATTGTGTGTACTCACTCTCAAGTTATTCTGTTAAGGCTGTCGGTTTATATAATGTGGAACGTTCAAGTTAGACTGATGGTTTTTGGTTGTTGATGGCAGGGTTTGGGTACCGGTGTAGTTCTATTGCTGATTACGAAAGGAGTGACCTCGCAAATCATGGAATTCAACGGAGAACTCTTTTTTATATACCTCTTGCCACCTATTATATTTAACGCTGGGTTAGTTAGTCCCTTTGTTATTTTTAAGTGTTTTTTCAATTTAATTTTTTCAAATTTCGGGTCTAATGTTTTTTTATGGTTTTATTCTCTAGGTTCCAGGTGAAGAAGAAGCAATTTTTCAGAAACTTCATGACTATTATGTTGTTTGGTGCAGTTGGCACAATGATATCCTTCTGCATCATATCATTCGGTATTGTTTTGCCGTAAAATCAATGCATGATTATGTTTCTATTCTCACTATTATGCGAAAAGATTCTTTACACGATTCCGAAAAACTTGGAGTAAGATATGACTAGATTCTATCACGTTGCGGATGATCTGTTTTTAAAAAAATCGCTACGAAATTGAACATTTTTAAGGTGGACTGCTTATTTACTACAAATTAAAGTTTATTTCTTGCATTTTTTACTGGTTTGTGACTTAGCATAGTGCTAACTCTACGACCATACCAGGTGCGAAAGTGTTGTTCGACAAAATGGGAATTGGTTTCTTGGAACTTCGGGATTATCTTGGTAGCTCATACTCTTTCCCGTTCTCCTGTTATTTTACTCTTTTCGTTTCTTTCAACGTACAAGAATTCGGGCCGATGGCTTAACAATATTAAATATCGATTTATGTAGCTATTGGAGCAATTTTTTCAGCTACAGATTCTGTATGCACATTGCAGGTATTGGACTAATTGGCAATTTATTTGGTTCTGTTTAAAAAACTAATTGGCAATCAATTTGACTTCCTCGGCTTATTTGGCAGGTTCTGAATCAGGACGAGACGCCTTTACTGTACAGCCTAGTTTTCGGGGAAGGCGTGATGAATGATGCCACATCCGTCGTGCTTTTCAACGCAATTCAGAAATTCGACATCTCAGATATTAACTCGAGCATCGCTGTGAAATTCGTTGGCAATTTCTTTTCGTTGTTTATAACCAGCACTCTGCTAGGTGTTTTGGTGAGTTTCAGTATAATTGATTCGGCCTTGCTGTATCGTACCGTACGGTGTTTAATCGTTTGATTTCTAAAATTTGAAATTGCAGACTGGACTTATAAGTGCCTACATTATTAAAAGGCTGAATAACAGAAGGAATTCAACTGATCGTGAGGTCGCTTTAATGATTCTCATGGCGTACCTTTCTTACATAACGGCTGAGGTACTGTTGCTTTAATGATTTTGTCCTTGGAACGAAAGTTGCTGCATAATCATGTTATTAATCGCAACCGTCTTGCAGCTATTTGATCTGAGTGGAATCCTTACCGTCTTCTTTTGTGGAATCGTTATGTCGCACTATACCTGGCATAATGTGACACCGAGCTCCAGAGTTACCACAAAGTAAGTAATTCCTTCACGGCCTCTCTCGCGGCGTTTGTCTTATGGTCTTTTGTTTTTCTGCAGGCACGCGTTTGCAACGCTGTCGTTTATTGCAGAAACGTTTATCTTCCTTTACGTTGGTATGGATGCACTGGACGTCGAGAAATGGAAATATGCAAAAGACAGGTAAATAATTAAGAAGCAGCAATCTAGGCTATAGTATTACTTCAAATACAGAAAAGATGTTTCTGATAATTAATTCTCTGAAACTTTGTTCAGCCCCGAAATCCGTTGAGCGAGTGCAGCGCTGCTTGGCCTCGTTATGGTTGGATGGCGTGTTTCGTTTTCCCACTTTCCTTTTTATTCAACTTTTCGAAGAAATCTGAAGGCGACAAACTCAATATCAAGCATCAGGTGAACTCTTTTAAGAAGTTATATTTTTTTCTTTCCGTTGCGAAAAAAGTAAGAAAATAAAACGAGACTATACAGGTTATGATTTGGTGGGCTGGATTGATGCCAGGCGCTGTTTCCATGGCGCTGGCTTATAATCAGGTAAACGAGACTACAGAAAATTCCCAACCACAAAGATCGGGTTTTCGCTTCTTACATTCCATTTAATTTTGCAGTTTGCCAAATTCGGGCATACTAAGCAGCCAGGGAACGCGATCATGATTATTGCACCATCACCGTTGTCCTTTTCAGTACAGTGGTAAGAACACGATCGAGCGTGGATTCTTTAACCTTTTCTGGCGAAGTTTTTATAGGTTCGCTATTTACACCTGGTGCTTGCTTAATACACCCACTTTACAGTCGTATCTGATAGTACATAGTGCTAAAAAAAATGTTGTACATGTGGGTGTATTAATAAAAAATCAGTGTAAATAACAGCCCTCGTTTTTATACCAGATCATCTGCATTTGATTGCATAACATTCAGAATTGCTGATATACCTATATGTGCATTCTTTCTACTTTTTTTACACAATTCCATCCTTTCCGATTGTCGTTTTTTTAGGTATTCGGATTGTTGTGAAGAAACATCTTGTAAGGTTTCTGTTCTCGAATCGAGCCCTCAATTCGATGATATTTTAACGAATCATCAAGTCCGAACTCCATGGCACTTCCCTTATCTCCAAAAAAAGCGTCTCACATGCAACTATAACGATGTTCTTAAGCGCTCCAACCAACACGGTCCCTCTTACTGGAGATCATTCGATGATGCATTTATGCGCCCCGTCTTCGGAGGCAGGAGGATTATTGTCGAAAGCGTAGAAGAAGAAGAAGAAGAAGAAGAAGAAAACAACCACTAATTGATGTGACGAAAGGCAATAGTAGATGCACGTATATATAGTTCGAGGAAGCCTTGTATGGAAGTGCGATACTTTTGCTTGTTTTTACGATACTCACTTTTCAAAAGTATCACAAAAACATGCACAAGTATCACACTTCTCGTGCATGAGACCGTCTCGTACAAGTTACATATATGCTCCCTTTTCTGCTATACTATATATAACAGCTGATCTATGTATAGTAGAAAAAGAGGATGGCAGTACTGACAATTACATACACTGGCTGAATTGAAGATTTTTGTTTCTTCAGCCATTTGATTATATTAGAGTATGTGCATATAATAGGCGGAGTTTGTAAAAAGTTTTTTCCATGTAAATATTTATGGCGTTTACTAATCTTTATTTATTTGCCTTTAATAATACATAGTTTTTCTATATGATTGCATATTATGAAAGAAATATCACACAATTGGAAGCATGTTTCGTAGGGGGTTCCACATACATTCTTTTTCAAAAGAATATGGTGTTTCTGAGTTCCTATTTATTTTGAAAGAAGAGGGTATTTTTGAGTTCCTATTTATTTTGACGAGATTTTTTCTTTTTCGAACGCCAAAAAACTTATATTACTGGAACACAAGTGCAAGTCGAAATAGAAAGTCCAACCACAAAATTTGGTGGATCAACTCAATTATTAGGACTTGAAAGAATTTTATCTTATCTAAAAGTCCGAACTTTGACAATTTAATATGGGTGGAGTTGCTTCAAGCGGGAATCGAACCCTTGGACGCGAGCCTGAAGACTCAGACACCATGAAAGAATTCTGTTTCATTTAAAAGTCCAAACTTGTAGAGAAGTGTGAAATTAATTATTTTATTTAATTTTTTTAACATGACTCATAAAAACCAGAAGCACGAGCAAAACACAAAAAATTTGATGGATCAACCCGATGTATTAGGGCTCTCATAAAAATGAGAAGCACGAAAATGAAAATTGATAGTATATCTTTTTTTTTCGAAAAGAAAAATTGATATATCTAATAATATTAGTTTGAGAAATATCTGAAAATGTAAATTGATATATCTTTAAATCATGTATATTTACACTTTATTTATGTTCTATAAGAATTTGAGAATTTGTAAATGGTGAATGAAATAAGTAATGAAGGACTCCCTCCGTGCCTGTATAATTGTCCCATTTCTTTTTTTGCTTTGTTTAAAGAATAATAATAAAATAATAAAAATGAAGAGTAGTTATGGATATTGAGAGGGAGAAAAAAGGCATGTAGAGTAATGAGTGGAGTAGTGAGTGACATTTTTTGTAATATTGTGTGAAAAGTGGGGATAAAAATTATGGATAGTGAAGTTTTTTTTTTTTTTTATGGAATGAAATGAAAAAATTATAATGGAATGTCCATAAAAAGAAAGCAAGACAATTATAGTGGGACGAAGTATGTATCTTTTTAAGAAACACAATCTCTTTGGACAAAAAACATTTGCTTGAACTAGTAAACAAAACTTCTTTAATTATGCCTTTAATTAATCTCACTAAAAGCTAATAACAAACCCATACAGAAGAATTTTATGCATTTAATTAATTTTTATAGGCAAGTATCGCGATGAGGCGAAATATAATTTGAGCATTGACGATTTTTATATTTTGGAAGAATTGTTAATTTGGGCTGCATTCTGAATAACTTAATAAAAAAAAATTGAATTTCCCCATACCAAAACGACGTCGTCACATTGTATACTTTTCTGATCAATTCCGATTTTTATTGGACTGAGACCATCACCTCTCAAATTTCCTGCCATCATAAAACTTCCAAATCCAAAATCAACGACTGAAAATGGTGATTCATAGTTTCAGTCTCCCAGCTTCTGTTAACCCAATCATCAATCGAATTGAAGGCACGCATAAATTCGCGAGGATCGAATTGCCGAGCAGTAATTGCTGCCATCAGAGAATTGGTGCTACATTTCGCAAAATTCACGGAAGAATTTCTTACTCGAGTTCGCGGACTGATGGAGATGAACAACAGGAGAATTCCGTTCAAGAGCTCACGGTTCCGAGCCACTGGTTGGAGCCTTCCAAAGCTTTAGAGGTAATTGATTTTACTGAAATTGGAGATTGTTGGGTGTTTGTTTGATTTTTGCGATTGTTAGGGTTTGAATTTGGGTGATAATGAGATACGGAAGATATATATAGGTGATGCTTTAGTTGTAATTATCGTACTTATACTTTTATCAAATCGAGTAATGCGAACGAAGAAATCAAGCTATGCAGGGTATTTGTATAATGTGCTATGAAATTCAACTATCATTTAGTGAAAGAATTCCGTCTCATCTAAAAATCCAAACTTGTAGAAAGGTTTGAAATTAATTCATTTATTTAATTTCCCAAACACTCCCCACTCGGTGGGCTGAATTCTTATACTCCATCATGGACAATTTAATATGGGTGGAGTTACTTTCAACGGGAATCGAATTCTAATACTATGAAAGAATTTCATCTCATCTAACAGTTCGAATTTGTTTAAAGGTTTGGAATTTAATTCATTTATTTAATTTCCCTAACATTTAGTATAATTAGTCCATGATTCATGCAATCCATTTTAGGTAGCAAAAGTAAATGATCTAGAATTCTTAAGGGTGTCACCAAGTATAAATTATCTAGCATCGCTTGTGCATTTCAGCTGGTTGTAGTACATTTCAATGGTTATTTATGATATTTCTCTTCATATTTAGTACTACCTTCGTCCCAGAGTTATTTACCCCTTTGCTTTTGATATGAGTTTTTGATTGGGACGGAGGGAGTAGTATTTAAAGTGATAATGTGATTTTTGATTGAGGGTATTTTAGTTCTATGTATGTTATTACTAAAACAGATGATGACATGAGATATAATTTTGAAATGTTGTGACGAGTCATTTTTTAAAAAGGGTAAATAACTTTGGGACAGAGGGAGTATTTTATTTTTCGGTTGGGCACTTAATGTTTCGTCTTAATCTGATGGAAGAACCTAGATTTCTGATTTCTCTACATATAAGCTTCATGTGATATCATTGTAATGGAGGACATTTGGTTTTGGCATGGTGTTTTTATAACTTGACAGAGTGAATTTCCATATCAAAAGCTGCTATATTTGCGTATTGAGATCGAAATACTTATTAAATTTTTCGCATGATGTGACACGGTTGAGTATATCTAGATGATACTTCTTCTTTTTCGGGTAGTTGTGAACAATTGGAGCAACGGGTGCTCTACAGCTTAAATAAGTCGTTCCCATTTTACGTTGTATGATGTGTATAACTTGCTGCTACTGCGATGATTCGGGTTTTAGATCACTCTCCTCCGAAATTCAAATTACATATAATCTGATACACTTTCTATGGTAACAATCTTTAATTTTTGAGGTTCCTTCTTGGATTCGGCTTTGTTTAAAAGTTACTAATTCGGAGCTTCATTTAGCATAGGAGAATTCACATACAACTCATTCCCACCGTCGTCCTATGTGCAGGAGTCGGAATGGCTTAGAGTGGCCTTTCACAAATGGTTGGAATGACAGTACTGCCCAGAGGAAACTAATATAGAAATAAGCAAGATTGCTGCCAAATCTTTCTACAAATCACTGGAGGAAAGAGTTGACGTGGGAGATATTTTGCTGAAAATGGCTTCAGATTTGCAATCCATATCCTACCAAGAAAGCTTCCATGGAGCTTTCTCCTCGGCGAATGCAGCAGTGAGTCTTATCGTTCAACGGATGATGGTGGACGAATAGTCGCTTTACTCAAGAGTATGTATGTATGTACGACTTTTTTAACCTGCAGTTCTTTTTTTTACCACGTCTAGTGACCTTGTGAATTAACATGTATATTTCATTATGAAGTTGTTAAAGAAGGCTTTGCATTCTGAAAAGTAATGGAGTTTGACATGTAATTAGGTTTAATGTTCTTCCATAGTTTGATGTGTGGCTTAGGAGTGAATTTAAAGTTAGTGGTTGAAAAGTTGTATGTATAGAAAATTCACGAATGAGGTGTTTTATTTTCCATCAAAGTCTCACCAATCATCATATGCAAATCTAGGACAAATATTATATCAAGTTCAGTAAAAATTCAAAAAAGAGATGAAGATAATATAAAGTAAGATTTTGGTAAAAAAAGTGGGGCATTCAGAGAATTGAACTCGGGACCTCTTGCACCCTAAGCAAGAATCATGCCACTAGACCAAATGCTCTTATTTGGTAAAATTAATTTTAGGAATATAATAACTATATAAATATAAAAAAAATGCCCTTATCTGGTAAACTTAATTTTAGGAATATAATAACTATATAAATATAAAAAAGTAAATGAAAAAGATAAATTTTGGGGCATTCCGAGAATTGAACTCGGGACCTCTCGCACCCTAAGCGAGAATCATGCCACTAGACCAAATGCCCTGTAATGCCTCTATTTTAACTAAAACGTAAATTTTACCGGTTTCATTTCAAAAATATATACTCAAAAGTAATGGTATTTTATGTAAATGTGAATATTGTAAGGTTGAAATTTAGTAAGGAGTTTTTTTTTTTGAGTATGCAAATTTTTATGAAACGTCTCAAAAAAGAAAATTGGGCAAAAATTCTTGAGACGGAGGGAGTATGTTTTTCGAGTTGTCACAACACAAAAGTTAATGAGGGGCCTTGTGTTGGTCTTTGTCATAACAACAGTGTCAAGCATTCGTAATTGAAAATCATGCAAGGGAAATTTGTCAATTGAAATTGTATCCATACATATCAATTTCTGCTCTATAATAGTATAACAGCACAGTAATATAACTACCATTTTTCCTGTAATAATCCACAATTTATCAAAACTGACACCTACTTGAGTAAGTAACAATAATTTGTAGGCAATTGCACTAGCTTGTCTGATTTTAAATTTCTACAAAAGACATTACAAACAATACCAAGGCTTCTTCAGTTTTATCAGTTCTCCTAATAGATATGAAGCCCAAGCTCCACTATCTTTCTTGTACAGATAAAAATTTTTTGTACAAATTCCCATCATCTTCATTTCAATCCTAAACATCACATGATATACTGAAGAAGAATACAGAAGAGATATGAAAGACTACTGATTGGCTTCAGGGGCTTGAGCGTTGGCACTAGAGCCATCGGAACCACCGCTTGTAGGTAAAGAGATGCTCCCTTGATACGGTGGAGGTGGTGGAAACATTGGCGGGGCACCACCGCTCGAGGGGATTCCGGCACTTCCTGGAATCATTGGCGGCGGAGCAGACACGGGTCTTTGGAGACCGTTCATTTGACCAGGAACGGGAGCACCTGGAGGAGCCATCATATGTGGTGGGCCTGGTGGCATTGGAAGAGGTGCATAACCTGTTAGAAATTAAAACGGGCTAATGTTAGCAGCAAGATCTGTTAAAGAGAATATTTAAAAAAAAAAAATCTGAACCTTTTTAACTGATGGGAAAGGATTTGGACATGTTAAAGATATATTTTAAACAATAGGACATATTTATATGGCTTTATGCCTACATAAGGCCAAATAAAAGCACAAGAAGATGTACTTATGCAGGGCTTTTTTCCTGAGCAATCAAATTATTGACTGACTATTATGCATTTTTACATATTATATTATTATTATCCTCTCTAAAAGATTATATGGAGCTTTTTTATACAAGATGGTCATCGGCAATCATGATGCTGATGTTCAAGAGGAAAACAAACATCTCATACTTCCAGCACTAGGGCTCCCCAAACTTCAGACAAATCGTACGAGTAATAAGGTACTACTTCTGGCTCCAAATGAATCACATCAAACCAAACACGTTGTTGACACTAATGAATTCCATGTATGTTGTAGACATTTGATTTTATTGAACTTTAAATTTTGATTCAGAGCATGTTTGATTATCAGCTGAATTGAGCTTGAATGAGCTTAAATCAAGCCTAACAGGAGCAAAAGCTCCAGTCATTTCACATTTTATTTATTTGCTTTCGAACTTCAGTCGAGTTTTATATTTTATCACAAGTAAAAGTATGTCCAAACCTGCTTGATGTTTATCAAAACCAGTACAGTCGAATTTAGTGAGACACTATTGGCTCAACTCCTATCCCTTATAATCCCACGTAATTGAAAAGCATAAAACTAAAATCACAGGATAGTTATGATCTAATAGACAATGGCAAAACAAGCATGAGACTGACATGCAAATAAGAATGATCACTAAACAAAAAAACAAATGAAAAGAATATTAGTAGAAATTTGCATACCAGGTGCTCCAGGCATTGGTCTTGGCATCATCGGAGGTCTAAAAGGCCGCCTGGAGGCAACTGTCCCATCATTGGCGTAGGTAGCACCAGCATTCCGGGCCTAACATAAGCAGCAACAGGAGGCCTAAATGCCCCCAGATGCTCCTTCACTTTTTGGTCTATCAAACTCTGATTTAGTTGTGCCTCATATTGTTGATAATAATTTCGTACATTCGCCTGCGTAGAGTATGCAATCCCACTGTATCATACAACATAATATTCTAAAGAAAGATAGAAAATAGTGGGAGAACTGAAGGGAGCTGGCATGTACCTTGTGCTTGTATCCTGCATTGTGTTGTTTTCGAACAGAAGGCTGCAGAAACACATCGATTTCAACGTTTAATTTCAAATATAGTAAATCAATCATATAGTCTATAGTCCATAGTGTTCCAATAATCCCAATGATCAATAAAAGGACAACAGAAATCATTCCAACATATAAAATTATTCGAGTTCATCAAGCAAACAGTGCATACAATTCCCAAACATCCTTTATCTTCAATTCACCCAACAAAACATACATTTCTCAATTAATTAGCTAAACACAAACAAAATTCACTAACAAGAAACAATTAAAAACAGCTCAAGCAAGGAAAATGACTCACGGAATCATGCGTCAGGTAAGTGTCGCAATAATCACAGTAATACCTGGAAAAAAAATATAGCTGAGAACCAAAATCTTCACGTGATTTCGATCAAATGAAAAACAATAAATAATTAAATAAAATTCACCTGGGCATTGCGAGATGCTGAGCTAAGCGAGATCCAATTCGCGAAGCTTCAAATCAATTTCAGCTCTTTGAAGATCGCAATGAACGAAGCAGAAGAAAACCCTAGAATTAATAGCGCTTTTAGTTTCGAGCATACTTATAGTGGTTGTACAGTGAATGAGATAAACACGCTTTCCTTTTTCATATAAAAGCGCCTTTTGTAGAAACACTGAAGCAGGATTTATTGGGCCGGTTATATCGAATGGGCTAATCATTTAATTGGATCAGCTTGAATATTTAATGGGCTTTAAAAGGAGACGGGCTCAAAGCCCATTGCATAGTTGTGTGTGTGTGTGTGTTTTTTTTTTTTTTTGGCATTTTACTCATTTATCCTCAATCTAAAAATATAAAACCAAAATGACAAATTCTCAAAGAGAAAATTTCATATTTTCATGAACACCAGAATACCAGATACACTTTACAATTTAAATTTATTTTTAAAATATACAATTTATTTACATTAACATATAATTTATGTCAGTGAAGAAAGTTGTATGTTTCAATGTAATCTAATTACATATTTTAATGAAATAAAATGTATATTTTAAAATATACATTTGAGTTGCACGTTGCATACAAGAAATTGTCATTTTAAAAAACATATCTTTGGTGCAAATGCTCTTTATGTATATTATTTATATACACAAAAATATTTTAATACTCCCTCTTATTTTTTTTAAATATTTTAATTTTATCGTACAAATTAAGATTATTTTTTATGCAAAATTAATGTTAATTAACAATAAATATACATACTTAATAATAATATTCACACAACACATTTATAGAAAATTGAATACTAAATTAACCATAGAAAAGAAATTATATATCAAGAGTATATATGAGATGAAGAAGTAGAAAAAAATATATTAACACAACATATATTTCATAAATATTGTAAAAGGCTAGAAATGGAATGACATAAAATTAGAATATGATGTAATAAAATGTAAATCTAAGTTTTTCATTTCTTGACAATAAATAAATCCCACTCTTATTTATATATATAAACAAACTTATTCGAATACAATTAAAAAAAAAGACTTGAGTTTTTATTTACTGATAATAAAAAAATAAAACTATTTGTTGACGTAGTAAAGAGATGCCATTCAGCCTGCCGTGGATGCCGGTGGACAAACATGTTTGCACCTTTGCATTTGACTTTTAAAATAAAATAAAATAATAACAATAGCAATTTCTTTTAGCCTTTATGAACTTTCAGTTTCAACTTTCAAGATTTATTTCACGTTCATTTAAACAGCTAGTCTAATTTTTAAATGCTCCTAAAATCCCAAATCTCATTATATTAATTCTCTCTCTCTCTCTCTTTTTTATATTACACGTAGAAATATTAATAAATTATATGATTTCGATTTAATAATATTGATATTCCAATTCGAAATATTTGAGAACATTGTAGGACTCACCTTGATTAGGCATGCTCACGGTTCCGGAACCGCCGGTTCCGGTTTCGAACCGGCGGTTCCAAAAGTCTCGGGAGGGGGGGAACCGAACCGTGGCCAAAGGCGGTTTGTTCGGTTCTCGAACCCGGCGGTTCGATTCGAACATGGGTTCTGCTTTTTTTTTTCTTTTTTTTTTCATATATTTTTTCTTGTGTTTCTTAGTTTTTTGGATCTAAAATTTGAAGGAATGTATAGATAGATCATGAAATTGGACATTGTTATTGTTAATATGAGGATTTAAATTGAAGATTACATTAATAATTGAACTATTATAAATTAGTAGCCTAATTTATTACAAAGTAATTGAACTATTACAAAATAGTAATTTTAACTTAAAAATAAGCTAGTAATCTACTATTACAAATTAATTGAACTATTACAAATTTTCAAATTACAAAGTGAACTATATCGAATTAGTAATTACAATTACAACTTAAAATTTTAAACTTTACAAAATAAATTTGGGGGAGGGGGGGATTTAAAGAAATTGGACTTGAGCTTAAATTTAAGAAATAAACTTAGAAATTCTAAGTTTGAAACTTAAAATTAAGTTGCCTACGATGATCCAAATAGGAATCAAAGTCCACGTAGTTCTCTTACCTCAAACTTACCTCGTTGATTTGGATCGATTAGATTCTTCATGCATCACTTAGGTGGTAGTTTCTTGAGCTATCTTGATCATCATTATCAACAAATTCTTGACTTCTCTTTTTGGCTCTTACCCAATCATCAAGCAAGCATTGGTTTTCCACGTTTTCAACGGTCATATTCGATCTCGTTGCATCCAAAGTGTAGCCTCCCAAACTAAAAAGCTTGTTCAGCGGCAACGGTTGAGGCGGAGATGCAAAAATTTCTCTTGCTAGCATTGACAATATTGGATAGATATTTTTCATCCTCGACCACCACTTTAGTATATTAAAAGTAAGCGTTGTCTTCATCTTCATCAAGCCGAGCAAATGAAGAGGATAAATAATGATCAAGTTAAGTAATAAAGGGTTAGAAGTAGACCTTGGGCGTTTTTTGAGAACGTTCATCATAAAAACTTTGTTAATATATCTTCTTCTTGACTCATAGAAGAGCCACCACCACCAAAATTTTCTTCAAAACCGGGACCACTATATTCTCTAAATAAAGACATTAAAGTAACTTTAATCAGATTTACCAATCTCTTTGGGATTAGGATATACATCATCTTCGCCATGACCATATGTCTATTAGGAAATAAATAATTATAATACATATTTAACATCATTATTAATCCATCCAATCTTACTCTAGGATCAAACACTTTAGCAACCAATAATAGATCGGGAATATTTGTAAAATATTTTTTCCATTTTGCATCATAGAGAAAGTAGCACCACTTAATAAAGGGATTTGTAATATTTTCATTTAACACATGAACAACTTTAATACAATAATCAGTCTGCTAAATTACGTGAGGATAATAAATAACGGATAACACTTTTGTGGAATCATTAAAAATTCCCAAAATTTTACACAAAGTGCATGAATCCCAATATTGAGGATATAAACCAATACCACAATTTTCTTGAGTAAAAAATGTACATAAAGCTTCTTTATAATCCATAGACTCCTTTAACAATTTATACATTGGGATTCCAACGAGTTGACATCAAGAGAAAATTTTTTGGGATGCATATTGTATGTTCTACAAAAAACTTTCCATTTTTTCAACAATTTTGAATGTCTCGACATATAATAAATAAGCGGATCTAATAGGACCAACTTGTTCTTTCAAAACATCTAAACCATCTTGAACACATAAATTTAAAATATGACACATACATCTAACATGAAAAAATTTTCCACCAAGATATGGTTGACAAATATTTGTAAGATCTTCAATAGTAGGCGATTTGCACTAGCATTATCAAAACCAATAGAAAATATTTTTTTAGTAAAGAGCATACTCATTTAAAATATCATGCAATTTATCTCTAATATTAACTTGGCATTGTGTTCCGTATCAAAATCTCTATAAGCAATCAATCTTTTGTTAAGAGTCCACTAATCATCAATCCAAGTGCATGTAACTCCTATATAACTATGCTTTTGAAAATTATCACTCCAAATATCCGCGTATATACAAACTTTAACATTTAAATCGGCAAATAGATTAATCAAAGCATATTTATACTCATAAACAACTTTAGCAACATCACGAGTAGTAGTATGACGTGAAACTTTTTTTTTTTCATGGCGGGTTGAAGACCAAGGTTAACAAAATCATTCAATCTGAATTATCGGCAAATTGAAAAGGAAGGTGTTGTGTGCACACAAATTTAGCTAACAATTTTCTATATTTCATTTGATCAAATGTAAATAGAGAAGTGGGGTTACTTTACCTGCTTTTGAACTCCACCACCGCCACCCGGTTGACGTAAATCCATGAAGTTGTGCTTGGTTTGAACTAATTCCAACTCTATCCGGATGAATTTTTTTTCAAATGCTTCTCGAATGTTCCATATCCTCCTCCTTTGACTGAAAAAAGAATATATTTTGTCACAATAGTTGCAATGAACTTTAATAGTACCATCCTCGTTGATCACTTTATTAAAGTGACGTGCAAAAATATCCGACTTAAGTTGAGCTCGACTTGGAGTTGGCTCGGCATTGGACTCGGTTGGGTGGTTTTGGCTTTCTTGAGTAGGACGTCGTGGTGGTATAGCATCATCTTCAAGAGGATTCTCATAACTTAGGGACCAAGTGTGGCCTCAATATCATCTAAACTCCACTCGATCGGTCTTGGGGTGGATGTGGAAGACGAGCGGAAAGAGGTGGAAGAAGCTTTGCCTTTACCCTTACCCTTGCTTTGATGGCTTGCCATAATAATAATATGTATGTAAGTATATGTAAATAATATATGTATGTAAGTGTAGTGTAATGTAATATGTATGTAACTATGTAAGTGTAGTGTAATATACTAATATGTAGTATAGTACTATAGTAGTATACTAGTATTAGTATAGTGTAATATATAGTGTATATAATATATAGTGTAGTATAAATATAATATGTAGTGTATAGAGTATAGTTACTATAGTATGATATATAGTGTAGTATAAATATAATATGTAATGTAAATAATAAACTTTGAGAATTGAGTGAGAGTTGAGACTTGAGAGTTGAGAGAGAGATGAATAAACTTTGGTGTGAATTTTGGAGTGGAATGAGTTGGTATTTATAGATGAAATATTGAAAAAAAAAAAAAAAAAAAACGAAAAAACCATGGGATTCGAACCGGTTCGGTTCAGTTCGAACCCGGCGGTTCCTTCAACGGCTCTTTGATCTCAAATTTGGATCTCAACAACTCTTTAATCTGGGGCGTTGGATCTCAACAACTAGAATTTTTCAAATTTTGGGGCGATTCGGTTCGAACCGTGGTTCCGGTAAAACCGGCGGTTCGGTTCGAACGGCGGTTCGGTTCTGGTTTTGCTAGAACAGGAACGAACAAATGGGATTTGGTTTTCGGTTGATTCGAAGCAAAACAGCGGGCAAGGGAACCGTGCGGTTCGATTCGAACCGCCGGTTCCGGTTTTTTTTTAGCATGCCTAACCTTGATCAAAGTCGCATTCTTTGAAGGCATGTTTTGTGTCACGAGTGAACAGTGCAAAAACACTTTTTTCGAAAGTGGGTGTGACACAACTTCACCCAGAAAAAGTGTTTCTTAAGTTATTTTAGTGTTTCAAAACAGTACCTGAATCTTGTGTCATTAGATCGTGACGTCTCAACAGTGATAGAACCATAAGTTTTAGTTAGGGGGCCAACTTAGTAAAAAGATAAAAGAATTTAAAATATATTTTAAAATCATATTATATGTATTATAATCAATTTTGATAAAAAAAAAATTAAGCAATTTTGATTAAGTTCAAAAATTAATTTTTATTTCATTAAAATTCATTTGTATCATAATATTCGAAATACTCTCTATATATAAACTGAATCATCAAATAAAATGATGTGAATTTAGTAAATGTACTCATAAAATGCGTTTAAAAACAAATTATGAATAATCGTGGTTACAACAATAAATGTGATCAAAAGTGACCGCAACCCGATTCATGATTTTTCAATACCAAGCCTCAAATAATTTATATTAAGAAATGGGAGTGTTGTCAACATAAATCGAGATTTAATCTAAAAGAAAAATAGAATTGAAGTGTGGCTAAAAAAAAGACAAAGTCTTGTGTAAAATTTTCCTTTGTTATTTGACTTGATATTAAAAAAAAAAGGAATATAGAATGTGGATACTATTATTCGAATCCGATCCACCCACGCGGGGAAGCACAATTGCTTAACATTACACCATAACAAAATCATGTTTTAATTTCGGTTAGTATATATATGATATGATTTGACTTTTAGTTAATGTCATAGCTATTTTTCTAATATTGGGACTTTCTAAATAATAAATCATATTTAATTATTTAAATTATGTATGTATATTTTTTATTATTTATAGATTATTTTATTATAATATTTATTTAAATATAAAAATGATGTTTTAAATTGAGACTTTCTAAATAATAAATTGTGCTTAACCGTTTTAATTATGTATGTATATTTAATTATTTGTATATTGCAGTCACAATTGATCGATGAATTAAAAAAATAGCTAACTCTAGTTAATAGTTGATTCAAATATATGATTTTTTTTTATTAGTACCTCTATTTATAAATTGTACGCATATTCATTTAAAATCATATTTTTTTTTTAATTGTAATACTGTTATGTATTGTATGTAATAGTGTTAAATTTTGATTAAATACCTTTTATAACTTACCAATTGTAATATTTTTATGTTTTTGCTTGTAATACTGTATGTTTTTGCATATAATACTGTTATGTTTAGCTTGTAATACTGTTTCAGTTTTTTTATTTGAAATCAAAGTAGAAAGTGTTAATGATTGTTACTTATGAATTTTAATACCTTTTCAGTTATTCATTTAATATACTTCATAAAGTTTAATTTTTTTTATATTTTATATGCAATACTTTTATACTTTTACATGTAATACTGTTAAATATAAATAGTAATACTAAAAAAAATATTAAATTTTAAAATATTTAATTATAATAATTGGACAGAAGAATTAAAAGATAATAATAAAAAAGATAAAGAAGACTGAATAAAAAAAAAAGAAGGTTCAGGATTTTTTTTTTAAAAAGAATTAAACAAGGTTCAAAATTTAAAAAGAAATTAACGAAAATAAGAAATTAAAGAAGGCTCAGTATTAAAAAAATAAAAATAATTAAAGAAAGTTCAGAATTTAAAATGAAATTAATGAATGGGGTTTGATCCCATGACCTTGAAGTAAAAAGGCAAAGCCTTAACCATCTGGACGCAATAATGCATATTTTTTGTAATAACCATTATTTTATACTACCTCCGTCCCGTTCTTTAGGGTTTTCTGACTGTTCATAAGGATTTATGAGAATAATGATTAGAAAGAGTTGTTTATTAGTATTTAATGTGATAAAGTGATAAAGTGATGGGTAGTTGGGGGTAGAAATAGTTGTTTATTAGTATTTTATGTGATAAAGTGATGTGATAAAGTGATAAAGTGTATTTCCATTTTAGGAAAGAAACCTTAAAGATTGGGACAAAAAAAATGGAAAAAAAACCTTAAAGATTGGGACGGAGGGAGTATTACTGTGATTCTCGGGCCGCAAATTACCCTCTTCTTTATGCTATTTTTAGCATTTTTCATGTGTGAAATTTTTTACACAACACCTACTAAAAAAAATAAAAATTGAAACATGATTTATGATTGACAAAAGGACATTAATAAGGAAACACAAACCAATTTGATAATAATACTTAGTAAGAATAAAAGAGAACTTATATATATAACTTTGTATGAGTCTGTGGGCCATTGTCCCCCTACACTCAGCGTGGCTCCGTCCTTAATTTCAAATACAAATTAAAAAATCGCAACATGTATAGTTACAAATTATCTTCATTTTCAAGATGTGTTATTTGGTAAAGTGTTATGTGCACCAATATGTTAACCATACACCACTATTACTATTGCTTGTAAGGATCAACATTTTACAAATAAAATTTTACAACATCCAATACATTATCTCTCTTATCTATATGTTTGGATGAATGAGACCTCCAATATTAAAAGTGACTCACAATAATTTTAAACATCAAAAAATTTATCCATCCAATCTTTAAACATCTCATTGGATGATCATTGTGAGTATTATTAGATGGATGAGGTCAATGTAAAATTAGTTTTACAATAAAAAATAATATAGGGACTATAAAATAATTTAACTTACCAAAAAAAATATTAAATGTTCGTTAACACAAATTCATCCACTTTATCGTTAGCAAAGACGGAAATTTATCATCCCTCTGTCATTCCTATCCATAGTATATATATTAATACTTCCAAATATAATAATACAATATCCACATTGTTGTACATCGATTTGACATTAAGTTAAATCTTATCATATTTAAATCTCATAACAAACACAAACATACTATTAATTAAAACAATTAAATTTACTAGAATTTGAAATCTAAGTTTCAAAATTCTCTAAATCCCAAATTATATATACCCCAAATCAAACATTACCCATAGTGTGTTTTGTTTTAAAATTTAATATGGGTAAGGTTTATCTTTATGTAAAATCAATATGTTAGGGTGTGTGATGTTATATTATTACTTCTTTAGTCCAATTTTTTTATTTGCATTTCTAGATAAGAAATATTGCCCCAAAAATATTTTCCATTTTGCACTAATTTAGGAGATTTAAATGTCATTTCCAATTTAGTCCTTATACTTGTTTTTTTAATAATATACATCAAATGACCATGTATGTAAATGAAAGGGTAAAAATGACAAGTTGATCATATATTTATTGATACTCAATAACTTTTTAAATTTGTGTCCTTAAACGACATATAAAATGAGAAATAAATAGTATACTATTGTTGATTGTAATTTTAAGATTAAACGATAGTGTAATGATAAATATGTTTTATTAAAAGTTGTATAATAAAGAAAATGTGTAAAAAGTGAGAAATAATAATAATAATAATAATAATAATAGTAATAATAATAATAATAATTGCATTAATGAGTCATTGAGAAGTGTGTGATGGAAAAAATAGTATGTGAAAAGTTTATAGATAAATATTAATAAAATATAATATAATAAGGGTCCGCTTGGTATGAATTTGAAATAATGGTAACGAACATCATTAACTTGATAATCATTATAAGGTTGGTGATTGCATTATTAATACTTGATTAAAAAACTAACAAACAGTATAACTGTTACATACAAAAATTCGGTTATTTAAATATCATTGTTACATACAAAAAACTCTCACTGTTATGTATAAAAACTATCACTGTCATGAACAAAAACAATCCTTTGTTTTAGAAAATGCTTTATATTTTTAAGCGGTGCTTTTTTTTGCATAATACTTGATAGTTTTTACACATAATGATGATAAGTAAATGTGTGAATCTGGTTCTAATGAGTATTACTCATATGAAGACAAAAACTTATATACCCTGGTTCATACTTTATGAACTAGGTTATTTAAAATCATCATTTACATACAAAAACTCTCCTTTGTTATGTCATTTGTTATGAACAAAAACAATCATTTTGTTTAGAAAATGCTTTTATATTTTTTAAACGGTGAAAGTTTTTTTTTTTTAATAGTGATAGAGTTAAATAATAGAACCCCGATTAGCATGAGTGTCACTCAAATATGAATCACTCCTCATTCATTCACATTACTCACCCTCATTACTCTCGACTAAACGAATAATCGAATCTTAAAATCCCAAAATAAAATAAGATTTAGATTTAAAAATCTCAAATCCATATTGTAATCCCAATATCCACACTTCCAAATATATTCAAAATTAAATACACCTTTTAATTATTCATTAAATCCTCCCCAATCCATTAAATCCACTTCAATCCATTACCAAACATGCCATAATTAACCATTAAACCATTGGCACACTTTGTAAATATCTCATAATGCGAGGGCTATTTCACTCTCTTTTCAATTAATAAATATTTCACTGAACAACCAGCTTTGCTATCCAGAAAATTCCCAATTTTTTCCCTCTGTGAGAGCAAAGACTGGAGAAAATTCGCTGAAAATTGAAAAATCATTTCAGATCATCATCAAGCATTTCGTCAAACAGCTGAACAAATTTGTACAGAGAGTGTTGTTTTACAGTAATGGCGGAAGGAGAGAGAGTGAAGCTGTTCGTCGGGCAAGTGCCGAAGTACATGACGGAGACGGAGCTTCTCGAAATGTTCAAAGAGTTTGCGGTTGTGGATGAAGTCAGAATAATCAAGGACAAGGCGACTGGTGTTTCGAGAGGTTAAGTTCGAGACTCATTGCATGCTCTGTTTCGTGCGTTTTTTGTGTGTGAATGTTAGTGTTAGTGTGTTAATTGGAGGATCTTCTGAAGTGAATGCTCGAGATTTGTGGATTTGTAACCCTAATTTGGATGGTGCTTTTATTGTTTTGTTTTATAGGTTGTTGTTTTGTGATATGTCCATCCAGAGAGGAGGCGGACAAAGCGGTGAATGCGTGCCATGATAAGAAGACGCTTCCTGGGGTTAGTACATTTGTGTTTTATGAACTTTTATGCTTCGTAAACTTGTCAATGTTTGATTTTGGAGTTGAAAGTGCTGTGTAGCTTGTTTTGATGCTGGAAAAATAGGAATATAGAAGGTATATCTGATCTGGAAAATGACTTACCCTTGCTTGAACAATTATACTTCAGCTGTCAAAGTCTTGGAGTAGTGGAGTGTTGTTGATTAGTTTCAGGATCTTTCATACACAATTATTTGTGGCTTTTATGTTTTTATGAAATGTGTGGCAGTTGATGTAAGTGCTGGGATTGAATTTGGTTCCACTTTGAACTTTGACGATCATATTATATGCCATAGTCAAGCAACGATGCTGAAAGGGGCCACATTGTAGGCTATCACGCTATTTCATGGTTGGTACAATGACCTTTTTGTTAGGAATGGCAGTAAGAGCTCCGTAGTAGTTGATTGAGCTAGTATTTAGTTGCATAAGTTTAGTATTTGATCTAGATTTAATATGATTTCTGATATTGGTTGCTTGGTTGAGTGTGTGAGAAAGTTATATGATTTCAACTTATAGATTAATATAGATGAAAACATACTCTAGAGAAAGAAACAACATTAAAGGTGATATAGCAGAGTTAAAAAAGTAAGTTCTCACGCTGCCTATATCATGTTCCTTCATGTGACTGGTGCTTAACCACTGTTGTCGTATATGTTTCCATACTTGAATGTCATTGTCAATACAATGAAAATTATGCAGCAACGAGTAACATTGAGGGTCTGGATAAAACTGAATGTAAAGTTAATTCTTTAAGTTTCTATGGTCTTATGAAAATAATCAGAATAGCAGCTGCAGTTAAAAACTGTTTTTTCCCTTGGATTTTTTTGTTTGTAATATCTATTCAAGTTTTCTCATAGAAGTTGTAATAATATTGGTTATATTTTTGGTAAGGGGTTGAGGTTCAGTTCTTTATTATTTGGAAACAATGACTGCCTTAAAATAGTTTTGATCATTTTAAAAGGTGACAATGTAAGATTCTTCCTATCTCTTACCTTACTGTCATGTATTTCTTTGCTTTTGATCTAGAGTGTATTATGTATTAATTTGGGCAAGGGATTTTTGAGATTATGTTCAAAATACTGTGGTTTAAATGTGACATCTGCTCCATAGGTTGGAGTTGGAACTAAAAGATTTTGCATTATACTGAGACCAGATACTTACTTATTTTCTTAATTTAGAAGTAAGGACAATTAGAGAAGTTTCATTTTATTTTTTATATTTTTCCCTTCGATTTCTATTCGTGGATCAAATTTTGGATTGTATGCGGAATATTTTGCAAGTTTTTTGTTCTAGTCATGAATATTAGTAACATGTTACATGTGGAGAAACTCTTTAGAATTCTGCTTCGTTTTGTTATTGATTGATATCTGTTCCTTTTATTGGTATAATGATGATTTGTTCATTTTGCTAATGCAGGCATCTAGTCCCTTGCAAATTAAGTATGCTGATGGAGAGCTGGAAAAGCTAGGTGGTTTATACTTCACTCTTGTATCTTTTTCTACAATTTCCTTTTTCTTTTGCACATGATGACTCATATATTACAGTGTTGCTTACCTAATCTATCCTCAGTTTCTTGTTCATGGTTCTGTTTTATTTTCCTGGTGTTTGCTTTTTTTATTTATATTTCTGTATTGTTTCTAAACAAAATTTTCAGAGCACAAACTGTTTGTTGGCATGCTTCCGAAAACTGTTTCTAATGCTGAGGTCTCTGGTTTATTTTCGAAATATGGAACCGTAAAGGAGTTGCAAATTCTTGAAGGTTCCCCTCAAAGTAGCAAAGGTTAATATTCTACGATCTCTCTTTTTATGTCCCCTTTGGCTCAGTCTTCTTGCTTGATTTTGCATGATTAAAGCAATGGGGTCTGCTTTTGTCTGCTTAAACATTAATAAAACAAACGGCATTGCTCTTGTAGGTTGTGCTTTCATAAAATTTGAGACAAAAAACCAAGCAATTGCTGCAATAGAGGCCCTCAATGGAAAGCATAAGATGGAGGTGTGTGCCAGTTTTGCAGTTTTTTTGTTTATATGTACATTTTCGGTCTCACCACAAACACCTCCCACAACCTCAAAGAATAAATGAAACAAAACAAAGCCTGCAATTTGAAGTTCCGTTGAATGGATGAAATTTTCCCTGATATCATGTGATATTATCAGTCTCATTCAAGGTTCACTTGTCTTAAATGTGGCTCTTTGAAAAATTACAGTTACATTGGCTTTAGCTGAGTTTATACATATACTCCTCACATCTAAGAGCTGTTACCTTTATCTAGGAAATCAAATTTCTTGGGAAAATTTTGTATTATTCTCTCAAGCTTATCTGGTTCCTCTCAAGCATATGCAGGAAACTTAAGAATTCACTTTCTTTGCATAATAATCTATACTACTAATTTGGTGACTTCTTTCGACATATTGGCTTATCAGAATTATTTCTCAGTATCATTTGACCTTTTCAAGTAAAGTAAATCTCCTATCATTTCAAGTAGAGGAACAAGTCCCTATGCTATTATGTAGCGGAAGTCAATTGAATTGGTTAAAATTTAATTCTATTATATATCTTCCATGATAGGGATGCAATATTCCTTTGGTGGTCAAGTGGGCTGATACAGAAAAGGAGCGACAGGCTAGGAAGGTCCAAAGAGCTCTTTTGCAAGTGCTCAAATCTCAATATAGTGGTCTACCAATGGGTTATATGTCTGCATTTAATGGATATGGTTATCAGGTTTGCTGGATTTTACACTTGGAGGAATTTCTATTTGAAGTGTTTGCATTTTTGTATTTTCTAGTTGATACATTTATATCAATTTCTGCTCGCCTTTGTAGACACCTGGGACTTATGGACACATGCATTATCGCCTACCATCACAATTGCAGAATACAGTTCCACCAGCTTTAAAAAATGCTATACTCAGTGTCGCCCCTGATCTTTCATCTAGAATTGCAAGCAATTATGCAGCACCACTGCTCCAATATCCACCTACACATCCTCGTGGAATCACGATTAATGGGCAATTGGGGGCCTTTCTGGTTCATTATCACCTTCTATGAGTCAGAGCTCAGGTTGGTGGATATTTAGCCCAATATCTTTCTCCAGTGTGTGTGTGAGTGCATCATTTAATCTTTATCTTATCTGTGGGAAAATCGCAGGTCCACCCGGAGCCAATCTGTTTATTTTCCACATTCTCCAAGAATATGGTGACCAAGATCTTGCAAAATTGTTTCAGCCCTTTGGGAGAATATTGAGCGCCAAGGTTTTTGTCGACAAAACAACTGGCATCAGCAAGTGTTTCGGTATGAAATCTCTCTCTCTCTCTCTCTCTTGCATTTGGTTTGTAAGTTTTTAAAAGGCAAAGTCTTATGTAAACAAGTTTTGCCGTGCAACTAGTTTGCATTTTGTGTGTATTTTAAATAGTACACCTCTTTCATTAAAAGTTATTAGTTTGATAGTATTAGTTGTCTCATTAAAAAATATTTGGTTTTACTATAAATTGATGGTAGTTGCACGGTAAAACTGTTTTACATAAGTCCAACGCGTTTTAAGATAAGTGAGTTTCAATCCACACACTCAGAAAATAGTTTGATGGATTTGAAATCCCCATCAAGTCATCAACCCGAACAACCATTCATGGATTTTCCATCACGAATATCAACTTTATATCGTTAAATCCTCTACCTGAACACAACCTAAGTTTCTATCGATCATCTAACGCTAGTGCTGTGCTCTACGTCGATCTTTCTAACGAGCAGCTATGTGCAGGATTTGTGAGTTACGATTCGGCATCAGCAGCACAGGAGGCTATTAAAAGGATGAATGGCTTTCAGTTAGGTGGCAAAACATTGAAGGTTCAACTCAAAAGAGACAAAAGTATAAAGCAGGAGGGACAGCTTAACTTTTGACCATGAAATCAATAGAACTGGGGTGGGTACAACAGTTGGTTCATTCTTCTTTTCTTTTCTTTTTTAAGACCCAGAAAACTTGTCTTTCTATACTTTGATTTTGTGTATTATAATAATGTTAATTTGTAATGTTGTTACCTGTTAGACTGTATTTTTTTATTTGGTTGTATGTTGACTCAAATATGCATTTTCCCCATGAAAATTGGCTTAGTTTTATTTTTTCAATACTGCGTATTTCATGAGCTCTTGAATTTTTATCTACATTTAGAATGGAATTGTGCTGGAAACTTTGAATGTTCTGTTTTTTTGGTTCTAGTGTTTGCTACAGAGTTTTATGTAATAATTTGTGGATAGTATGTTATTTATTAATTAAAAATATATGTAGAACATTTTTGATGCTCATTCACATAAATGTCTTTTTTTTTTGTGGCTTTTTTTTTTAATCAATTTTTAGAAAAAAAGTGGTTTTTTTATCACTCAAATACTCAGTAGCTACAAATTTGTGATTTCGAATCTTGTTAGTTGTTACATTTTAATTGAGAGGTTCTTTCCTCAAAATTCATAAGGTACGAGTTATCAAAAAAAAATTAAAATATATATATATATATATGTTTTCATTAAAATACTAATAGAAGAGTATGTTTTCCGTACGTAAGATACACACTGTTCAACTCAAGTGCATTTTTAAAGGATAATTTATTTTTCTAAACCATCAACTTATTTAAATTGAAACGTAACACTTATTTATTGTAAAATAAATAGTGAACTTTTTAGTGTAAACAAATTGAATGTTTTAAAAAATAAATTATATATTTTAAAAATACACTAGAGCTCCACGATGCACTTGTTGCATACAACATTCTATTTTAATAAAAGAACAAAAGTAATTTTAATTTTCTTCAAATAAATCTCTTTAGATAGGAGGAGAATGTGTTTTCAGTAAAATATTAAAAAACAAAAACAAATTTTAATTTTCCCCAAATCCTAATTCTATATTCTCTCCTCACTCCCCATTCCCCAATTTTCCGATCGAAATTAGTTTGAAACGGAGCCGCCGTAAATCGTTCCCAAAATCGGAAAATGAAGGCGGTTGAAACACCGGCGAGGAAAAACGGCGGCGACGGCGGATTAAAGAGGGGAGAAACCCAGAAGCCCTATTTCCGACCCGCGAAAGACGACTCCAAGCCCCTGCTCCAAGACCCTGTAAGAATCACTCTTCAAATTCTCCCAATTCTGAAATCCTCTTTTTAATTAGGGTTTATGTTTTGCGGGTTTTAGATACTGAGATCCGACCCGATTGACACCGAGGAAGCCGTCCTGCGCTTGCCTCCTTTACCAGATTCCATCAAATTCAAACACTGAATTTTGGGCGTTCAATTTTTTCCCAACTGTTAATTGGGGATATTTATTTTTCGAGTTTTGAAAAGCATTGGCCTAAATTTTGAGATCCCCATTTCTGTGTCGTGAAAGTTTAGACTGCAATGTTATGATTATAATCACCTAATTTTGAAGGTGTAGTTTAGCTTGCAATGTGCTTATATTCACCTAATTTTGATGATGTTGATGCATGAAAACTTGCACGAAACTTCGTGAGATAGAAGGAAAAAAGTATTACAACATGTTTGTTTCGGGATTTAGGTGTGGGAGAAGTCATGACTTCGAAATTTTACGGGTTTTAAAGTCCGGGTGAAAAGTGAAATTATGTGTTTGTTTCAAGATTTTAATAGCGTGAAATTTTGCTTTATATCAAATTAATGTTTAATAGTGATTGATGGTGTATTATAATAGTATTGAAATTGAGAAAAATAGTGATAAATTTTGTGAAAAATAGATGTGTATGCGTATTTTATTAGAGTAGATGTTGAAATCTGATTTTAAATACTAAACTATAATGAAACGTGATCCAAAAAGTAGTAAGTGCATCCGAGTGAGTCGCGAAATAAACATACCCTTATTTATAATGCAAAGGAATTGGTTTAATTGAATGTAATGTGAGTTCAAAAAATTAATGATATTTTATATAAATATGTAAATTTTAAAAGAGTGGAGTTTATGTAAAAAAAAATCTTTTTGAGTGTGCAAATAGTTTCGGAACTACGAACCCCTAAGGGTTGGCCTAGTGGTAGAGGCTTGAGATTTAAGAGTGTGCTTCTCTTTATATTAGCTCTGATTTGAAATGGGGTCTCCGCTAGTGGACGGTGGGTTTTGGTCCCCAAATTAATCGATCATTAGATCGAATACTGAGTTATAAAAAAAAGTTACGGAACTACGAATAAAATAAGTGTGCAAACAAATAATTATGAATAAGATAAATGTGCAAGCTATGAATAAGATAAGTCTGCAAGTAAATAATTATGGGATTAAGGGATTATATTTTACTTTTAAAAGTATTATCTTTCACTTGTAGAATATTATTTAGAGTATTATTATTTTTTTAATCAGGTAAATGGTGACTCAAATTCATGACCTCACATCATAAATAATGGTGCTCTAACCACTTGATATATCTAACTTCGTCAATAATACCTTTACTTTTGATAAAGAATGTTAAAAAGTAGGAGGACCGTTTCGAACTATAATTGAGCTTCAACAAGTCATTTGTGATGCCATAAATGAGCTTCAATTGACAACATTCGAATAATGTGATTATACATAGAGTTCTGATTATGGAATCCGATGCAAGGAGATGGTTTATGTGACATGTTTTTGTTCATTTCTTTTTATAATAATTGATGGTACAATTCATTACAAATTTCATATTTGCTTAAAATATACTCCCCACATCCATCAAAATTGTGTTCATTTCGTTTTGACATGTTGTGCAAAAAGATAAATTAAGTACGTTTATAAACACAGTTTTTTTTATCTTCATCGTCCAACAATCACTTAATTACTCAAGCTATCATTATATCTTACTCACAATCTATTATGTTATTTATAAATGGACTTAATGTACCTTTCCGTACAACATGTCAAAACGAAATGAACACAATTTTAGTGGATGGAGGAAGTATTAGGATTGAATATTCAATTTCTATATCACTAAACTCTACCAAAAATTGAATTGAATGCGTTTAGAATTAAATGAGCTTTCAATTGAGAACATTCGAATAATGTGGCATGTTTTTGTTCTTTTCTTTTTATAATGGGTGCAGTGCAGTTTAAATGTGTTTTTTAAATATATAATTATTTTTATTAAAGTATGTAACTTGTGTCGATAAAAATAAATTACATATTTAGGTATAAACAAGTACATATTGTAGAGAAATAAATCGCATATTAAGAAAACACATTTCAACTGCATAGTGCACATTACGCATACAAGATCAAATATTTATACAAGACCAACTCAGCAATAAGAAGAGGCCATTGGCAATAAGAACATGCAAACAGAGGCTTGGTCTTATATTCATTATTAGTGGCGGATCCAGAAAATTATAATGGGCTGGGCTCATGATTGTTGCATATTTATTTAAAATGAGCTATTTAGTTGGGGGTGGACTGAATAATTAAGTAGAATAGACTATTAATTAATTTTTATTAGAACATATATGTATTTAGTGAATTTGGGGCGGACTTACATTGGGTTTAAGCCCGGTGTAGCTCACCAGTACGTCCTCCCCTGAGTGCCATGAAAACTTTATAGTGTATTTTTGAAACATATATTTTACGCACTTTAAAAAATGTAAATTTTTTTATAAACACAAATTTTACATTTCAATATAAATAAATTATGAGGCATACTTGCATGAGACCGTCTCACGGTGAGACGGGACATAAATTGGACATTGACGCTTTAACACTTTAGGAGGAATGAGTGTGATTTGTGTTTGATTGTACATGTCTCATGCATAAGACCGTCATATATAATTTTTATTATTAATTATATATTTTTTTAAATAATAAATTGCATGTTTAAAAAATATACGATGCATTTGATGGTGGGACCCACTTAAAGACCAAGTGTGCAATAAGAAGAGGCAATTGAGTTGCCACGATCCGTTCTAGAAGAAGAGGTGGCGTGGCATAGAAAGATTTTGATGTTGTTAAGTCGTAAGCGTTACCGACAATTTGCAACCAATCATTTTGAACCACAAACACAAATACCATAACACAATCACATCTATTGTACAAGGATATAAATACGCTTTGTCCTAAAATAATAAAATAAAAACGTGCATATCAAACTGCAAATTCAAAATACTACAACAAAACACTTTTTCTTGTCGGCACACAGTTAACCCACCATTTTTAATCAACTCCTATGTCCATTTTTTTATTTTCTATATCATTTTATTTAAAATAATGTTCCTATTTATCTCTCAATTTACTCATATTAATACTAAAATTTTCAACAACACTCTTCATAAATAGAAACGGGCTTAATAGGGATTACGTACTTTTAAAGTCAAAACAACAGGGATTAATTTCAAAGCGATACAAAATTATTAGAGTATAAAAAAAAATTTAATCCTAATATATTGATATGATTAAACATGCAAGTTGTCTCATATCAAAATATTAACTAATTAAAGAACTAAATGAGACTAGTTTATATTAATAATGGGTTGCTCATTAGATTACCAATTGATTTTATAATGGAATCACGCTAGAGGCGTGACTAATCCCTTTCATTGTTGGGTGTACTGAAATAGGTGGATATAAGGGGCAAAGTGTAAAAAACTAAGCAAAAAATTATGTTTTAACTATAACAATTTTTATTTCTTAATCGGTATAAAAATATATTTTTGTGAAATTGAAAGAGTAGGATAAATAATTTTCTTAAACGGTGTAATATAACTTTTTGTGGAATTGAGAAAGTAGGACAAATAAATTATGGTCTACATAAATAAATAAATAAATAAAAGCATTTTTAATATATGATTAATAAAAAAATTCAATTTGTGTAAATGAATAAATTATGGAGCATAAATAATCATACAAACCCATTTTCATTTGGCCCCTCTCACTCTCCCTCATATTTATAGTGGGAGAAACAGAGTGACATATTTATTTATTTACTTTCTAATGGAGGGAGAGGCTTTATTATTTGACGCATCTTCTTACATGTTATTCGAGGCCACCGGCGACTCCGAATCCGGATTCTCCGACGCGGCGGCGGTGGAGGGTGTCGCGGCGGCGGCGGAGGACGACGCGCAGTCGTGCATCTGCTCCGCCGCCGCCGTGCATCCGGTTCATGCAGGTGAGGATGACGGCGAGGTTGGTGGTTGCAATGAGGAGGAGGATGACGGCGGCGGCGAGGTGGAGGACGGTGTGGTGGATCAGTTCTGCGGCGGCGGCGGCGAGACGGCGGTGGAGGAGACGACGGATAGGCTTTTCTGGGAGGAGTGTTTGGCATCTTAAGAAAAGCATTTTTTTTTCTTTTTAATGCTTTTAGGTTTGGCATCATAATTGTACTAATTAATTGTTTTGTTTCATCGATCAATTGTACTGTGTAACTGATAATATTTTCTTTTAGTTGATATGGATAATTAATAGTATTTATTTATAAAAAAAACTAATATCATTAAAAATATTTGAAAACAAGGCGTAAACCCATTAACAATTTACAAAATGTATTTTCTTTAATAAAGAGAGCTTATGAGTAGAAATTAGATTAATTGTATCGAACTAAACACAATGTAAGCTTGTTTGCAATATTTTCAAGTTTAAAGAGAACATATTTTAGTTTTGTTCAATAATTAATCAAAACGGAATTTGGATACATTTTTTTTGACCTATTAGTTTTGCTCGATCCCAAATGTTTGATTTTCAACCGTAGTTGTAAACTCTTCGAATAAGATTTTATTATGAGTGAGTTTCACGTGCATTTAGGTGCATCATGCATTCATAGTGAATTTTAGAACCGTGCAATTTGTTTTATTAAAAGGTGCAACAATTTATATTGAATCGTGCAATTATTTTTTTCATATTAACAGTTACACGATTCAGTGTAAGCAAATTGCATCTTTCAGTAAAAAAAAATGTATTAAATGCACGGTGCACCTGGATGCATACAAAACTTAACCTTTTAGTATAGCTAACTATCATATCTGATTTTTCTAAATATTATCCAGACAAATTGCCTATATTTGATTATATAATTAAGGTAAACAAGGTATATAATTTTTGTGAATCATTTTAACTCAATTTCACTACAAAAAAAATGAAGAATTGCTTACGAAAATATTTAAATGGCTATAAAATTTACCTACAAAAATAATTTGATCCCTAAAAAGTGAGGTTTGCCTACGATTTGCCTGCAAATTTTTCGAATAATTTTTTTAAAAAATACCTACAAAAACAATTGTCTAGACAAACAAATTACTTACAAGCAATTTATCTACATATTTGTAATTTCACGCAAACTTACCTACACAAATAATTTTTTAGGCAATGTACATTTTCGTAGGCAATTATATTTGTAGTTTAAAAATAGCCTATATAATTGGAATTTTTTTTGTAGGAAAACAGAGAATTAAAGTTCTTTACTATTTAAGGGATTTAAATTATATTAGTTGGAAATTTCATAGGCGATGTTGAAAAAAATATTGAAAAATTTCGTAAGCAATTCACTATTTTCTTTTAGTGTTTTAACCTGCAATATTTTTATTCTTATATTTAAGAGATATTGAATTCTTTTACATTTTTTGTATCATTATAATATGTGGTTGAAACATGTAGAATCCAATATGTGAGGTGAAATGAAGCCCACTTTAATCAAATGGCAATTCATGAGAATGTGGATGACTCAACCATAAGTAATTATTTCTTATAAGATTTGTAGAATCTAAAAAACTCATTTTTGTAATTTAATTTTCTTGGAATCTAATGATTAATATTGACATTTTTCAAAATGGGCAACTGCAAAATCAACAAAACATGAACATGCCACTCACCAGAGTTCATATTCATGAACAATGTCTCATCTTCAAGCTTATGATTTTAGTCTTTCTTGAAATCAACTAAAAAATGAACAAATAAGCCATAGAAATTAATGGCTTCTCTTTTAAAGAAGGGCTTATTATTGGCTTAGTGTCTGTTTGCAAACTCTATTACAAGAGTAGAAGCACTTATTACATGAGTAGAAGTACTTATTTTAAAATAAGTGCTTCCCACCTACTTTTCAGAGTTCATTTCAGAGTTTAGATAAAGATGATAATCAATTGATATGTATTAAGTAAGTAATTTTATGTGAGAAATTATTGACTCAATCACTTGTTAGTGTTACTCTTCAATTTTTGGTTTTTTTTTTTGCAATGGTCATTTATAGTTGCTCCAAGAAAGTGTAAATGAGGTGAGCTAAATAAGGGTGAAAATGATTAAATGGCCTAATTGGTGATTTTTTTAAGCAATTTGGAAACCATATTATTTGGAACACTTGTAAGTCCACCCCAAATAATTTCCTTAGGTCAAAATTCCTAAATCCAATGCTACAAATAAATGTATATGAAGATATTTCAAGAATGAAAAGGGGTTTAATTTCTAGGTTTTGGAAAATTTGTGAAGCTAAAGGTATGTATTTTAGGGGATCACATAACAAAGATACAACTATTTTAGGGGATCACATAACAAAGATACAACTAAACATGAACAATCAATTTAATAGTATTTCTCTATCAAAACTTTTAATAAATAGGAAAAGAAACAATATAAACTTAAAGAGCAACACTCCTGTGAACCAGGTCTATACACGAACTCTATCACTGTTATATGTAAAAACTATCATTGTTATGCATAAAAAAATTCACTATTTAAAAATATAACGTATTTTTTAAACGTTGAGAGTTTTTGTGCATAACAACAAATGTTTTTATGCATAACAGTGAGAATTTTTACACATAACAATGATACTAAAAAAATCGAGTTCACCATGAATTCGGGTTCCCACAAGTTTTTGTCAAACTTAAAATATAATATATTTCTTCCAAATAAAAGTACTACACAAACTATAGCAAGAAAGTTTCCAAAATGAAAACTGCGTGATTAAGTTAAACCTATGAATACAAGCAATTAACAATCAAGAAATGGACCATTCTACTTGCTCACCAAACACTCTTGCAATGCATTGTACAAAAGAGTGAAAAAACCATCCTACTTATGATCAATGTCTAAACCTAATTGCAGAAAGCAGTAAACCATACAGAAGCAACCACTTACGAGATCGATAAATCTCAAACTCGAGAACAATCGACACTCTCTTTTCGAGGCCCAAATGCAATTGAAGTTAAGCTCGAGTGTTCATCATCGCTAATGCTAATGCACGAACTCCCTATCCTACTGTCGGAAAACGACATACCAGAATTGTAAGAAGGGCTCGCGTTATCTCTGCACAATATTCTCTCGAGTCGTTTGCGAAAGCAATCTTTTGCGATTTCGCTTTCATCAAGCTGAGTCGAGAAGCAGTATTCAATGTCACTAGGTGACTCGGATTCGTATTCATCGTCTTCACTGCTAGGGTGATGATGATGATACTCACCTAGCTCTTCATCATCGGAAGCTGGACCTCTCGACTCGCAGCTCGTGGCCATCTCTCCGTGCCTCTGCCTATCACAGAAACGAGGCGATGCGGGTGAGTATCCATCACATGTCTCGTCACGCTCTCGTACTCTTTTCACGATCAACGTTTTTAACAAGTTCGTTACTTGAACAGCGTGCATCAGAGCTGTCAATTGATCCGACATCTGGACAAACAAAAATGGACATATGAAATTATGAATAAGGATTGAGAAATGGACGATTCTTGATATATAACTATTGTGACACTATTCACATCCCAACTTGTTCAAAAAAGTCAAAAGTACCCCTCAAATGACCGTATATTCTAACTATGTCCTATGTTTTTCATTTTAATTCCATTTTTCCTTCAATCTTGAAAATAAACTCTAATATCGTTTCAAGATAAAACAGAAATAGAAGAAAAACGAGCTTAAATTTGTCTGATTTTATCCGAAATGGTGTTCCTAATTATTTCTCACTTTAATAATATAAACAAAAAATTACCATTTTTTCCACCATTTCCCACCAATACCCTAATGAATACTAACCGTCATCTAGTAATTATAATCTTATTAATTCACCAAGTAGTATTAAATAAGGGTATGATAGTCTATTGATATACTAAATTGTAAATAATTGGTTTGTGTGAATGGATAAAATCACACAAATAATTAGGAATAGAGGTAGTATAACTCTTAGAAAGCATAAAGACCTTTTTGTGGATGTAGAATCATTGAGGGGTACTTCTGACCTTTTTAAGCATGTTAGACTAATTCGGGGTGTGAATAGTCCCACTCATACAAGTAAGCAAAATGGTATTTCAGAATCACCTTAGTCATGTTGGGAGCAAAGATCATAGCGATGTTTCTTGCATTCATTTTGTTCGATTCTTGATGCTCAACAACATCAGCCATGAGATCAATCGCCCACCATAGGAGACAACTCTCCGTAGGCTTGAGCTTCTTAACGAGCTCACTCGATTCTTCTTCCGTTTCACATTGCAATACCTCTTCGGGTGAAATCCCATCAAGCACACCAGATGGGAGCTCACGGAACCATGATTTGATCAAACTTGCCAAACAATGGACGTCGATATCGTCAGGTATAATGCCCTTGTTTAGCTGCTCTTTGACTTGCTCTTCTTGGCCATTCTCTGGATTTATTCGAAAAAGCCCTTCTGCCTATCATAGTATATATTTAGGAGTTATTCTCTTGTACACCAGTTGAATGGTGCAACTGTACACAACTAATACTTTTCAGTGAAAATAACTAATACTACCTCCGTCCTGTTTTTGATTCCTCAAAACAAAACGGGTTTGAATGAGAGAGTTGTTTATTAGTATTAAAAGAGGTAAAGTTTTTTTTATTGAGGGTGAATGAGACAAAAGATAGATATTTTTGTGTGTAAATGTTAAAAGTTGTAATTTAAAGATGTTTGTACGGAGTTTGTTTGAGAGGGTAAAGTTACTTTTTAACCATTTATGGAATGGGAAATCTAAATAAGGATATCCATTTTTGGATTTTGAGCAATCCAAAACAGGACAGAGGGAGTAATATTTAGTGAAAAAAACTAAAACTGACCAGCTAATATTGTTCAGTGAGAACAACTAATATCGTTTAAAAATTCACTTGAATTGCACGGTGCACCTGGTACATACAAGACTTTGTCTATATTTAGAGGAATTGGAATAAGATGACCTCAATACGTGTGATCAAAGTGGTGTAATGTAATAAACTAATAGAACAAAAAAGAGAAGGGATAAGGTGTTCACCTTTAAACCACCTAGTGCGTACAGTTTTTCCTGCAGTAAGATAAGGATAGTCGGGACACTATTGCATCTTGTGTCGTAGGACCACTTCAATGAATCAGCTGATACTCCACATACACTGATACTGCATGTTTGGACCAAAATTAGTGATACTATTGTACAAATGCTAACTTGTTTCGGTTGAGATTCATTACACAATGGTGTAACATCTTCTCTTATACCTCTTACATGAACAACACATAATACAAGAAAGATAAGGGCAACAGAATGATAAGGTGGGTTATTATGTCTTACGTGTCATTTAGCTAAGAGATGTAAAAACAAATCCCAAAAAATCCAGTATATAATCATAGAAAACTATCCGGAATACTATCCAAATCAAATTATCAATATAAATACATGATATTTTTACCATGTTTCAATATTATGTAACAAGGAAATACCTTTCAAGTGACCAAACTAAAGCATATCACTTGGTTCTTAACTTTTACATCTCCACTGAAATAATGTACCTAATTATACTAGGAGCAAAATGCAGTAGGTGTGATTATGTGCAATCCCTAAGACAAATTCCACCTAATTAGATGTGATTAATTTCCAAATCATGCCAAATTCCAAGTTTACATATCAAGAACCAGATATTCTGTGCTAACTTCATACTTCATAACATGATCAGATCTTAAAAAGAAGAACAACCCAAAGTGCCCCTTTATCAAATCCCACCACAAAAAGCAATCATATAAAAATCCCAACTTCAAAAAACAGCTCATTCAACTCATTAAAGCTAACATTAAAGAACATTCAAAAAAGGGGCAAAACAGATTCAAGAAAAGCAACAGAAAAAAGACTCCTTTTGTCCCAATTTTTTTTTTTACCATACCTTGCACTGGGAGCTTTACACGGAATTTCAATCTCAAATTCCAGAGGAAGACCCAAAAACCCATGGAATCTATCAAATGTGACATGGGTTACATGTTTGACATTTGTGGGCCACCCGATTTCCATGCGATGGACGGCCGAGATCATCTCCTGATCCTTCCTATCAACACTACATGTTGACACCATGGATTTCCTCAAAGCAGATAAAATGAAATCCAATAAAGAAAGCTGCTTTCTTTCATTTGCGGCAGATTTCGAGCTCTTATTATTATTATTATTATTATTATTATTATTATTATTATTACCCCCAGTTACCATAAATAAACCCCCTCTCATGAATCTTGAATTTCTGGGTTTCTCTCTCTAGAAACTAGAATGGAAGAAAAATAAAATGGGACTTGTGTTTTTATTTTTGCATTCAAGAAGAGGGGAGTTTGAACTGGGTTGTTTGTTTGTGATTCAAAACGGGAAAAGTGATTTTGAAAATTTATGGGACTCTTTTGGGTATGAGATTGGGTGAGAATTACTGTCTTGCCACTAGGTTAGCTAAGCTGTTGAGGAGCTATTTCTATCCAAATAACAAAGTGGTTAGTAGCTCACCATCACCAGATTTTGTTTTTGTTTTATGTGTTTTTTTTCCTTTTTGGATCTTTTATTTATTGTAAGTGTCCGGTGAAATTTATTCACAGTATAAAATTTATACTAATATATTTATAAATTTATATCATTATATTTATCAACTGATATTATTGTACTTACAAATTAAAATTATAGTATTAAATGTTATTAGCATCAATTTGTAAAAATAATTATATTAATTCATAAGTGTAATGATATCAATTTTATATTATAAATAAATATCAGAATAGAGTTTGTGCTTAACTTATTCTCTTTTTGAACTAAACCTTAAAAGGGGCCGTTCACCTTGTGAATGGAGACAAAATCATGGAAATTAAAAAAAGGAGATGATTTGATTTTTTCTTTGTATTAATGTGTTTCTTTTCTTTTCTAAGTTAAAATTTTATAGTATATTATTTTACGTTTTGTTAGAGCAAACGATGGTTGCATAATTAATGTGATTTTTTTTAATGCATTTTCTCTATAAATGAAATTTTATTTGTTTTTATCATTCTTGTATACACTTTTACATAAGTTTGTTTTTAGGTATCATCTCTAAAAAAATGGATTCGAGACCCACTCGTCTTGCTCAAATATGATTCAAAGAATGCTTAATTGGAGATTTTATAAGTGGGGAATGAGAATTGAACGAAAATAAGTATTTAGTTCAACACTATCATTTCTTGTTACATGATTTAATATAATTAAGAGCAAGGAATCCAAATTCCTTGGTATTTTTTTTGAGTGGGGCAACTATCATTCCACCCTAAAAGTTGTACGAAAATATTTTTCAATTTATTCACTTGAATAAAAATATAAACTTTTAATTCTTTAATAAAAAAAGACCATCAAAGTAATGATATTATCAAATCATCATGAGTACACTATTATTTAATTTGCTAGTACTTGTTTTAAAAAAATTAGAGTAACACATCCTTGGGTAACACTATTATTTAAGAGCACATGCCCCCAAGGGCATAGCCAAGTTGATAAAGCTTGTGGTGATGTGGGGAGAAATCCTCCGGCAACGCAGGTTCAAACCCCATGTGGGATAAATTCTCCATTGAAATATTATGGGGGTTTGTCCTAGGGATTGAATCATGTTGATTTCTCCCCCAAGTAATTCGTCACTTAAAAAGACATCTTTTCGATTTACAACCCGCCTACCGAGGCCAACCAAGGGAGTTCTCGTCTCTTCCTAAAAAAATATATATATTTAAGAGCACATATTGAGCCCTAAAATCAGTAAAGATTGGGCCCCATGGTGCCAACTAATGATGTCGTCATTAATCATTATGACATTGGCTTAAATTGTAAATATAATACTCCGGGAATCAAGATGTAGGGTCCCATATCCATTTTTTTTTCCCTTAAATAATCAAACGTCAACAACAATATATTTAGCTAAAAAGGAATGAATAATTGACATACAACTAACATTATTCTAACTGAAGAAGAATGTGTTAGTTGGGTGATAACACGAATGCTTGGTACAACGGAGTCGAGTAGGGTTGAGCTCAAACTCGATTCGATTAGAATATTCAAAGCTCGAAACTCAACTCGAAATCGATCGAGCTCGGCTCGTGAAGAAATTCGATATACTCGAACTCAGCTTAAGCTCGACTCAATTACCTCTATAATTTTATAAAATTAAATATATAATATATTATTAAAATATAAATGTATATACATTTTAAAAAATTAATAGTATGATAATAATTATTGTGCCAACTCGATTAAGCTCGTGAGCCTCTTGAGCTTAGTATTTATAAATTCGAACTCGACTTAATTCGATTATGCTTGAATCAATTTCGATCTTTTTACAAGTTTAACACGAGTAGCTCACGAGCCGGCTCGACTCACTTTTAACATTAGGTTGGTTTGGCCACTGAAAACATTGGATGTACGTGGCTCAGAATACCACCTCTAAATTTTGCAATTTAGATTTTGACAATAAGGCGCATGTAGAAATATCGGCGGATTTTGACATTACTTTGAAAGTTAAGAATGATTTCTTATTCATCTCAAAAAAGAATAGAAAAAGAATGATTTCTTATTTAAGAATAAAACAATTTGTCTATGCCATCATTCCCCTAAACAGTTTTGATCGTTTTTAACTTTTTATGCTTGAAATAATTGTTTCAGACCTCGTCTATAAAGACAATCTTTTGTAATGTTCATATTCTTAAGCTTGAATGCTTGATTGAGAAGATTTATCTTCTTGTTATAGCTCCAAACTCTTTAGTCCCAACTCCTATTAAGGCCTTAATTGTTACTCAATTCAGGATGTGTTTTGAAACACTTAAAACAGCTTCCGGTAGCACTTATTTTCAAAAGTTGTGAGAAGAAGCTTTGAAAATAAGTGATTCTGGAAGTTGTATGTGTTTCAAAACACACATTCAATCTTGTACTTGTCAAAGTGTGTTTCATGGTGTGTGTGTGTGTAATGCCAATTGAAATGGCTGCATGCACAATGCCACTTGTAATGTCTTTCATCAAGTGTTAGAAACAAATCAGACCTTGACATTTCACCTTCGAATATGTAGTTTACTATTCAAGGGTGCTTGGTTTGTGATGAGAAATGAGAATATAATGAAATTGGGTAAAATTGTACCTCCAGTTTTTAAAAGGTCATTGTAACAACCATGAAATAGTACCTTACCTGAATATGTCATATAATATGGTCTTCAAAGTTCAAAATAAGACCAATTCAATCCCACCACTTACATCAACTGCCATACATTTTATTATTAAACCACAAAAGCCACAAATATTGTGCATGAAAGATCCAGGAACAAAAAGTAAATAAAATAGATTGGTAACAAAAAAAAGGGATATTGCAAGAATGTTCTGATAATCGACATATGGAGCATAAAAGACTCCTCTATTGCAAACAAATCGAAGGATGTAATAATAAACTAATTTCAATCCAACATATCATGTGAACCAAAAATTCAGATACAAACAGAAGTTAGGCCAGATTGATGCCAATATTGCAAAAAGATTATAAAGCTAACAAAAAAGATCCAACAAAATCTCAACTTATAAAATAAGAGAGGGGGCTACCTTCATCTTTTAGCAGCAATCCTCAGCATTGGAGAAACGATGCCTTGTATCTCTAGCAAAGACTCTTGTATTCTGATCTCCTCTGCAACATCGCGCTTTAGATTTCTAACATGACTTCTCAATTGATCCGAAGATCTTATATCATCAGCCCTCAATTCTACGACCTTGTTCACCAATTTTGTTAAGAGTCCAGCATATCTTGGCATCATTGAGTATTTCTGCAAAAATGCCAATAACAAACCGAGCTCCTCCAAGTCCAAATTGGATACACATCTCAGCAGCTTCTGACGAGCTACCAATTCCTCCATCACCGCCACAACGCTCTCTGGATTTTTCTGATTCAAAGCAGCTACCAACGCCTCCTTATGCCTAAACTTCTTCAATAATTTATCGAACTCTGCTATTTTCAATTTCTTGGGCCTTTTAATCAAGTAATCCCCTTCCGAAGGCTTTAAGTTTTGCCCCCGATGGAAGTACCTAAAATACGAAGGCCTTAGAACCTTCCTACGAGGCTCGTCATCAACAACTCCCCATCCCCCACCATCTACTACCAAATCATCACTCTCCGCCTTTACTTTCCTTCTACCAACATACAATGTCCCTTTAGCTGTCCCGATAACTCGGGTCGAACAATTTGGCGAAAATCCAATGGATAAAAGAGGCTCGGGAAATCTAACAGTATGAGTAATCTTGAACTTTGCATAATCGAAAACCTTCATATACCCATCTAAGGAAACACTCAAAATCCTGTTCTGATCAGCTTCCTCACCGCTCCCTTTCCCAACTTTACCCATACAAAGAGATGTAACAGTCTTGTTATGGCTCTCCATAGAGTACAACAACTTCCCACCACCAATCACATCCCATACTTTCACAAAATTCCCACCGGCGGTTGCAATCAAACCACCGGAGGGTAAGTAAATTACACTTTCTACAGGCTTCTCATGATTCAATTCCATAACAGAGCCCTCATTCGACACTCTAACATCCCAAACCCTAACTTTATGATCATAAGAACCAGAAACAAACATTTCATCACTTACCGGTGAAGCATCGCCGCACCGCACGTAATCCTTGTGCCCTAGAAGATCGAACACGCATTTCTCAGTTGTGACATCCCAATACTTAACAACAGAGTCATCTCCACCTGAAAAGAGGTGGAATTTATCGGCGACGCGCGGGTACGAAACAACGCGCGCTGCTGCCGCGTGGCCCTTCAAACGGCGGAGATGGCTGCGGGACTTCGCGTCGAACACGTGGATGGTTCCTGTTAAGTCTCCGGCCGCGAGGAGCTTGCCGTCGCATCGGAAAGAAGCGGAGGCGGCGGTGTTGGCGAAGGAGGAGATTGTGGACTTGCGCTCTAGGGTTTTGCCGGATAAAATGGTGACGTTGGCGGAATGTGTGGCGGCGAAATCGTGAGGCTCAACCGGGGAAAATGCGATTGCGTTTATAGGGTAAACGTAGGATTTAGTTTCGATGTCTTTGGGGATTTTGAAGGATCGCCAGTACTTGGATTCGGGGGTGGGGGTTGTTTTGCTTGATGTGGGGCGGAGTTTGGGTTTGACTGGAAATGATTCCGCCATTGATGAACCAGGCGAAGAGTGTGTCTAGGGTTTAGGCTTTTGGGAATTGGAGAAGGATTTCTGAAAAGAGGAATTAGGGTTTACCACTATATATACTTATTTATCTGCTTTTACTAACTTTGATTTTGCTTATTTTTGTTTAACTTCCTAAATAAGTGCAGTTTTTTTTTTTTTAAACAAATTAAAATATTGTCCCTTCTATAGAAGAGATGCATACGAAATTACAAATAGTGAATGCTAGTTCTTTAGAAAAAATTGATTAAATGCTATTTTATACCATAACAAATTTAATATCTTTCTTTACATTTTTCTGAAATTTAAAGGAAATATATCACTTGACATTTGTTTCCATGATGTTGTCCACAACTTTTAATCAATTTAAAGAATAAGTTTTTGTGGAACTTGTTCATAATATGAAATTTATACAATTATACTTGTAAATTAATATTGCCCCGTTCTCTAAAAGTATGTTCAAATGGTTGAAACATATTTTACGGAAAGATATGTTAAGTCCATTTATGAATAATATAATTAAATACTATGAGTGAAGTACAATGATAATTTGAGTAATTAAATGATTATTTAACTATGAAAAAAAAATGTGTCTATAAAAGTACTTAATTTACCTTTCCGTAAAGCTGCTTCAGCCCTCTGAACATATTTTTTAAGGACTGAGGGAGTACTTACTATTTGTAAGTATATTGGCATCGATTTATAAATATAATGATATAAATTGCATATTATGAAATAATTTCACAGAAGAATTTGGGTAACTTCAAAATTGTCTCCTCATTACATTATGAATTAAAAAAAAATCTAATAATCATGTGAAGAATAAATTACTGAAAATTAAGTTCGTGATAAAATTACCAAAAATTAGCATTGTTCAACATTGGTAAAATTTAAAAATAATGATAAATTTGTAAATATGTAAAACAATAAAATAACAAATACATACAATTATCTCATTAATTTAAAAATAGATAATACACCTATTATATTATTCAATAATAGATAAAATTGAGTGATTTATGGTTCATTCGGCCCATGTGGTTCATGGTTCACCCAATTCGAATAGAACATAATTTAGGGTTCATTATTTAGTGTTTAAAGTGTAGAGAGTTAATTTAATTTTATAAATTTTCATACATGAAAATTTTCACACGGACCTACTCTTTTTTTTAAATGCAAAAACCCAATATGATTGTGTTGGATCATATTCTCCTTGTGAAATTATTCAAAAAACAACACATACACAATAAATCTATCATTTTTCTATCATTAACTTACAATGAATTATTCAGTACTATCTCTTTTCTGACTTACCACACAAAAGATGACATTCTTTCTCTTATAAATATATCCTCTTCTATACACCAGAAAATCCATCTACCTAGCATGTATGGAATACATCACAAGTATCGACCGTTATGGGGTCGTCTGCTTCGTCTAAAGCCAGCCAACTAGAATCGTGCATTGGAACCACGCGATTGTGTACAAACATTAAATATAGGCGAGTGAGCTGCGGTCAAGATCAGGTTGTGGGCGACCTCTTGTAGGGGTTGGAGGTCTTTGGATGTTAAGCTCCTGAACGAACCACAATCCAACGTTATCTTCCACTTAACAACTTCAATCGAACAACATTTGAGATCACCCTATTCCACTTTGGTGTATCATCTTGTGTTTCATTATCTTTACATGACATGTGTCATTAATGATAATATGGGATGTCATTTATTACACGTGTCATATATTAAAGGCTATGAAACACGAGATGAACACTAAAGTTGAAAAGGGGATCCATGCCGATCAAACAGAAGATATGAACAGAATCAGGGAACATACCTGCATCCATGTCTCATCCATCACACGTTCTGGGGACGTCTCCGGAGACTGAAGAGGAGGTGGAAGCGGATGAATCAATTTGGGGACAATGACCAATCCTCGACCAACAACCAAAATCGCTCCCGCATTGTTTGCCGTACCTGAACGCATTTACTTAATCAGACAGATGCTAAATGGGGGTGTATTTTTTTCTAGACAAAAACTTGTATACACCATGCAATTCTAGTGTAGTTTTGAATGGTACTAGGTGTTTTACTAAAAGATATTAGTTTGATAATATAAGTTGTTTCACTTAAAATTATTGATTGTTTTCACTGAAAAGTATTAGTTATGTACAGTTGCACCATGCAACCGATGTACAAGAATGTTACGCTTTTTCCTACACCTTGTACATTCTGCTAGGAGTTGTGTCCACTTATTTTACACACCCACATCATTGTGTGATTGTGTGTAAACAGATGGGCGATGCTACACCTGCAATGTTTGTTTTGGGTTGACTTTAGTGGTTTTTGAAATCCAGGGTTTTGAAGTTCTAATAAATTTTAAGGTGGGTGTTTGTTTTGAGATTTTAAGTAGAGCGAGATTTAAATTTATGTCAAATCAACGTGTAAGAGTGAACAATGTCATGATTTTATATTGTTGTTGGGTGGGATTGTAATGATTGGATGATATGGAGTTACAATTTGAATATATTAAAGTGTAAGGACTAAGGAGAGAGAGTTGATTGTATTATAATGGTGGTTTTTTAAAACCTTATTTCAAAATCTCGAAATAGAACAGGATTTAGATTTGCAAATCCTATTAAAACCCAAAACAAACATTGCCTAAATGGGGAAGTAATGAGATGAAGAGTTACCACAATAGTTGGTTGCAGAGAAAAGGGTTATCAATTGGCCCTGGGCAAATCGTTCAAAGCCATCCATAACACACTCATGAGCTCTTATTATAAGTTGCAACTTGTTCTTCTTACAGAACTCCGTAACTCTATCAGGCTGCAGTAAAATAACATAAACCACGTCATAAGGAGCATCTTACACAATGAAGAGGTTCGTATAACCACATTTTTCGATGCATATAATAACTCATTGCAAAGATAACCATATTGATCACGACTACAGTGTAAATCATGGCTTTTTCATGCAGATAGTCATCAAGACTACAGAAAAGAATATAGGAGGTGGAAATTCCTTGGATGCAATTATAAAAAAAACAACGTTATCACAAAGATTGCACAAGAAAATGCATGAGCACAATGTTGAGCCATCAAATAAGAAAACAAAACAACACGTCAAAGGTATTGCCAACCATTTGTTTGACTTGAGGAATATCCAAAACAAAGCAAAATAACAACTGGGCAGGCATTGACTGGTCATCTCAAGCGTGGAGTCAATGAAATAATCTGACAAATGTATATTTCTGGGGGGCTTATAAATAAAGCGAACACTAAATTAAGATAAAATGTTCTATCAAAGGCATACCCCGAAAGTTACAAGCCCAGGTCCTCTGGCATTTGGTCTCAAACCCTCTACACTATCATTTTCCGTGGGATCTGACCTGAGAATCAAGAAAAGCATATGCATATAAGAAGGAATCAGGTAAGAGCTAATTAGGGCTGTGAAATTATATATACCATAACAAGTCCATTAGCACTATCGACCCAGCATCCATGGTTATGGGCCTCTCTAGTTTCTCAATCTGTTCTACTGAATTTATCGACCTCCCTATCCCTCCATGCATGCAGATGATCTTTTTCTCTATCAATGCAGCAAGTGGAAGATAGTTAAATAACTGGTTAAAACGTTTCCAAGCCCAGATCCCATCATTTTCTCCCTGCATTAAATCAACCGACCTTCATCAGACACCAGAACTAGATGACAGAAATTTTTGCATATTTAAGTTTAGGCAAAGTCTTATGAAAACAAGTTCGGCCGTGCAACTAGTTTGCATTTTGTGTGTGTATTCAATATTAGTTGTTTTATTATAAAATGATAGTTGTGAACTAGTTGCACGGTAAAACTGTTTTGCGTAGGACCGACTCTTAAGTTTATACCATTCTTTCAATACATTCAATGCGAAAACCAAAAAGTGCATTGATGTCAGCAGCTTCATGGTTTCCACGTATCAGGTGAACATTCTCTGGGTATTCAATCTGAGATTCAAAATATATAACAGTTAGGATAGTCGAGGCAAAAAAAATGTGTTCGAATGCAAAGCATTTCTCCAGTGAGTGGTGACTCAGAATCTTGCCTTGAGAGCAAGGAGCAAAGTTATAGTTTCCAAGCTGTGCTGCCCACGGTCGACATAGTCTCCCAGAAACAAATAATCTATATAACTGAAACAGGAAAACCCAATATACAATGTCAAAATTCAAAAACTTGACATTGCTCACAGTGAAAGAAGAGTAAGTTCATAACTAAAACACCCCATCATGGATTCATAACTAAATGAGTATAACAATAGTGTTTTTCATTGGCTCATGAAAATCGATAAATGATTCCAAAACCAAATGATCTAACCACATACAGAGAATCTACTACATTGTCATCTTGACTTGTGAAGCTATTATGTGATTGGTGCCTAAAACAAGGACATTCTTAAAAATGATGCTCCAAAAGCCATATTAATCAACTTTCTGGAAAAAAAATATACTGTGGTATATAAATAGAGAATGCTACAGTATGGAATGGCTCAGCAACTTTGAGACCCAATTTGCCATCACGTAACAATGAAATAAAAAAACTTAACGATGAATGGATGGGGCAAGTAGCTGAACAGAACTACTTTCCATCGAGCTGGGATGAGAGATATTTCGTACATATTCCACAAGAACTTAATCCATCCCAACTGCCTCATCCTACAATTTATAATTTCTCCAAATTGGAAGCTCACAGCACTCATTCTCAACAGAGTCTGATGATGATCAAGCATTGCATCCTTGAGAACGTGCAGGTTAGTGTTTTCTTTTTCCAGATAAATTATAGCTATAAGAATATAATTCAACTAAAGGAATGATATTTATAACATGAAACTTACGTAATGTCCCCAGCAGTAGAAGGAAATCCATATTCATCAAAAAGCCGCATCAAATCACCAAACTGCCCATGAAGATCACCAAAAACTTTGACAGGAGCTTTCAATTGAAGAACCGTTGGCTCATGCATGAAAATCTGCTCGGCAGCATAACAAAGCTCGCCAACTTCGTATGAGTCCAGAAAGAACTTTCTATTCACAGGAGGCTTCCAATTCCGGGGCCTCAACAAAGTTGATATGATCTGCAGAACAAACAATAATCAAATATCAAAATTATCAAAAATAGATTTATTTCCAAGAATCAAGACTTCACAAGTAAAAACGAATCCAGTAGAACATGCCTTTTTATGCAAGCCTTGAGGTGATCTCTGCCTCGCAAACTTTTTAGTAGGATTCGACAGGTCATTATGTGATGGTACCATTCGTCTACTTTCATTTTCAAATTGATCCAAAGATAACTGCCTAACCATACCCCCCAAGTTCCCAACAGCTTCTTTTGCAACTACAACCTGCAATGTTAAAAAATATAAGTTTCCGTGGCGCCCAGATAAACATATAAGACAAAGAGTCAAAGTTTTGTATGCACCAAGTGCACCGTGCAACTCAAGTGTATTTTTAAACGTGATTAGTTGTTTTCTACTTGGAGAGAGAGGCACGTGGAGACGATTATTTTGTGCACGCGACCCAACGTGATTCTATTATTGGTTCATGTAGCCTGCCCCAATTATTTGGGATTAAAGGCTTGGTCTGTTCCTTATTAGATGTTTTGACTGAAAAGTATTAGTTGTGTACCATTGTATAAATCCACAAGACTACAAAATAAGAATCATACCGCCCTAGAATGAAGGCGAACATCAGCCTCTGTGTCACTGCCCTCAGAAATGGTCTCCACAGATTGTGAATTGCCATCGGATAATGAAGCTTCTTCAGGGGTGGCTGAAGCTGCCTTGGCTGATTGCCAGACAGCATTAGCAACCTCAGCTTCAGCAGCGGATGCCTCAGCCAGTTTCTCCAAGGAATTTCTATTGATACTATAGAAACAGAAAATCGATTAAATTTAATTATGGATACTTTTCTAAACCACACAAAGGACTATCTAATGGACTTGGAAACACACCCAAAAAATGTAGGTGATTCAGATCTGTCATCTGGGGATGATGGTGAGGAAAATGGAGCAATATTAGTATCGTTTGATCTTGGACTAGAAGGCATCAAGGGTCTCTCTGATGGTGAAGTGCTATCAGATTGATACTGAGAGTTCTCTGCAACCAGTAAATCGTCTAACAGAATATCTGCAATGTGATAAATTTAATACCTTAAAGCAGTTCTCACAAAAATGAGAGTAGGATAAAAAGATACAGATATGAATGAAAGTGTTTCATAGATATTTATTTTTAATCTTAGAAGCAGAAAGAACTGGAATTATAAAAGTAACATATAAGTGCAATCCAACCAATACTAATGTTTGCCATATTCACAAATTCAAACATTCTTCCTTAGTACACTTTTTTTTGGAAAAAGGGGGCGTTGGAGTTCTACAATATAAATCATTTTGGAATAACAAATTGTCAGCACAAAGTTCCCACAGATAGTAATTCCTAATTTCCATGGTTGAATTTCTCAAGATGTACGCTTTGCGGATTCAGAAGCGTGCAAACAAATGATAGTAAAGCTTAAATGGCAGTGTCGTTGAGTTTCTCATGCAAACTTTTTGTGTCTCTGCTAATATATAGTAAGAGCATTCAAGAGCACGAAGAAACATCTCATGAAAATATAAACCTGTAAATGCATTCACAATTCAAAAATCAAAAGCGTGAATATATTCGCCATCAGAAAATAAGTTGTATATGTTCAACTAGTGGTCATGGTATATGGAGTAATATTTAAAATGAAGAAAAGGCCATGCTGCTAAAAGGAAAATTTATCTCCTTGTAAATCATCATAAAAATAAAAGCAGAACATAGTATCTTGAATTAGATGGCAAATACTTATATGAACCAGTGCCCGTGCAACTCAAGTGCATTTTTAAATGGTATTAGTTGTTTTACTAATAGGTATTAGTTGGTCAGGATTACCTCCTTTTAAACCACCATAAGAATATATTCGAACACCAACAGACGCAGCTGCATGGCGACACCGACGCATGGCTTCCAAAGAAGGATCATCACCGTGTCCTTTGTTTCCGCGTGAAGTCACCAGCCCATTTCTGTCGAGCCAAACTCCAGCAGCAGTATCAAGCACTACAAACAGAAACAATAATACAAACATAAGGATATTCGTCATTTGAATAAGTCCAATCACTTTCCAATCAATTAGCTAAAAGAACTACAGAAGTTACCTGCAATTGCAGCATCACCTTCTACTGCACGCCCACCTCTAAGAACACCTCCAGTAACATGCAATCTAGCGCCAACGAAAACCTGATAAAGTGGGCTATTCTCAATTAATAAGTTGAACAGGAGATAGAAAGGGTTTATTTCCATCTACTCAACAACTCTAAAGAGCACTTTTGCTTTTGGATTTGAAATCAGATTTGGGATTTTGAAATCTGAATCAGGTTCTACTTGGGATTTTAGAATCCGATGTATATACATCCACCCTACAAATACCTATAAACCCTGTAAATAAAAAATAAAAAAAATTCTACACCACACTCTCTCCAATGACACATATGATTTTTTTATTCCCACTCTTATTTAATTTATCACTGTTTAGACATTTAACATTTTATTCTTTTTCTTGGAAATAAGTCAAATTCAGCAGGCCAAATAATAACCAGATCAAATAAGTTTGCATGTATAAAGTATTAACATTTTTTAAACAAAAAGAAATGACAAAAACTAACCAACACATAGAACGAGTGAACAACAAAGAAAAATATGGGCATCATCTGAATTTCAAAGAAGCAGGCTGCAGAACCAACGAACAATCTTTAGAACTATAGACTCACCGCAGCATGCTGGTACCTAGGTGAAGGTGACACTCCTGGCGCAAGTGTCCACTCCCAAAGACCATTCCGATGCATAAGTAATCCATAGGCATCTGCCAGCGGCTGTTCAGGTCCACATATAACTAATGATTAATATCTCAATCACATAAAGCCCTCGCAGTAGGCCTCAATTCCAAACCAAATAAAATAATTATAATAATACTAATATACGAAAGATATGCAATATCAGCAAGCAAGCAGCTCATCAGATCATAAATCCACATGACCTAGTATGCCCTTATCCGAATAGTAAATTGAAATAGCTCGCATGTCCATATGAAATTCACAGAGACAACAAAAGAGAAGAGTTCATCCAGTAGCAAGCAACATTATTATGACTTGAAAAATACACCCCTCCCTAATAGCACAGGATTTTATCACTGATGCAGATGACAAGTGATGATTTATATATTCATGAGAAAATAAGTCATACCGTGCCGGAAGCATCTCTACCACCACAAAGTAAAAACATTCCATCTGATCGAGCACTAGCCGTCGCATACCTACAAAGATGATCATGTGAAATGCTTGCTTTATGAACTAATGGAAGGAAATTCCTTTTAAGTGCTAAAAAGAGTCAATCAAAGAATTGGAACATATAGATCTATTGGCATGCAAGAAATGAGGAAATAACGTTTAATAAATAGCTTCATGAGCACCCTAATGACCAATAATACTATACAAAATTAAATTAGTAATGCTGCTTACATTCTAGCAGTAGGTCTATCACCCTCAGGATTAAGCCTCTGCCACACATATGGCTTTTGTGCAGTGTCTAAAGCCCAAGCATCTGATAGCACTCTTTTACCTGTAAAAGAATAAAATCTCTTTTAAAAAGTTTTTCAACTAGTCCAACATCAGCAGGATAAAATCTAGCATTGTTGTAAGAAATACATTATACATTCATTTCAGAATTGTTCTCTTTTGAGTCTGGTTAGGTTCGAATCTTTTATTCAGTTTATTGCAACAATTGAAAATTTGAATAGTTATCCCCAGTAAAAGATCCAATCATCAACTGCCACAAAGCATGGCTTCATGCGGAATTTGGAGCTTATCATAAGATTATGCAGACCATCCTAAAGATGTACATATGTGAAACCCTAGGCAAGAAGCAAATTTTGCACGTTAACTTATAGCATTAACTTATATGATCCTTCAGGCAATTTTACAGGGGATGTGATGAGTGGTAATGGATCGCATTAAAACATGCGAGATGGGTGCCCAGCCTAAAGCCTGGTTACGACAATTTCGGCGCTCACATCTTTATTTATTTGATCTCTTTTTTCTTAGAAGAGGAAGAGGAAGAAAAAGAAAAAGAAAAAGAAAAAGGAAAAAGTAATTTATTGCATTAACTTTTAGAAATCAGATTCATAAGAGGACTAGCCCATTGTCAAAAGGCTAATAGATTATATTCTAGAAATCATACACAAAGATTCGAATGATTCCTAGCCAGGTACCAGTACTACAGATAGAATTACTCCTGCTTCAGCAATTAAGACAGAAGTTCACCTTTACAAACTAGTCATATAATTCCCCGCATCTAATCAAGAGTTCAAGATGAAGCTTGCAATAACAAGCATTATCATTTTCGATTACCATAATCAAGAATTTTCTGATGCAGTAATAAACTTTTAAAGTTCTATATCCCATCATATTTTCCCTTATATTAAAGTGACATAACTACCAGCAGATCTTTCATATCAAAGATCACTAAGTGTGTTTAATTGATAACAAAAGGTTTGCTTGCTCTCACCATCGTTGCCACTAACAGTGACAAGATACCGTTGCGCGACCAAGTCCATGACATGCCCGTATCTAGGCCCAGGACCCTGTCCTTGAACTACAACTCTGACCACCGAAGAAAAAAAAACAAGTCAAACAACACATAAAACCTACAGAAATAATGAAGGGAATATGCAACAAAATTCCTTGTAGGCTCACCGATGCCACTTGAACTTGTCATTTGTCAAATCTAGGACGTAAAGATCATCTGTAGAATGTCCTGCAGGACCTATCCCACCCTGCCAGAAAACAACATCCATCGATCAAAACTAATCAACAAAAAAAATAAAAAAAAAAATTAAAAATTGCAGTAATTACAAACTCTAATCACCTGAAACACAACCATGGTGCCAACAGCAGCTGCAGCATGTGCAGCTCTGGGTGATGGTGGCTCTCCCGCTGGACGGAGTCTAATAAAACATTTAATGATGCAATAAGCATTCAATCTTAAGTAATTCTCACCAAATTGAAACTTCAACAGCAAAAATACATGCGCAGAATTCAACTGAAACCACAAAAGTTGAAGAAAACAAGAAGGAAGACCTGGTCCATTTTCTAGTAAGCACATCGTAGGAATGAATACAATTCGTCACTCCATCCAACCCTAAACCACAACAACAAGCACGAATTCAAAAAAATCGAGCAGATTAAAGAACAAAAAAAGCAACATAGGAGATGCTTACGAATGCCAGGGGCGCCACCGTTTCCGCCGCCGATAGCGGTGGCGCCTCCGAACAAAATGAGGCGGGGGCCGTGCGTTTTAGTGGCGGAGACGGCGGTGAGCGTGTGGGCACACCGCGGCCCCGGTGCATCGTCGTCGGAATCCCAGTAGCTCTCCAAATATTGATAATCCGGCGCCGGATACAGCCACGGCTTCGATCCCATCCACAATCGACAATTAATCAAACAGGAAAATACTCAAACTGAAAACTATATATAGTAACTGAACACAAATCGAGAAATCCGCAAAAATAGAACCCTAGAACTGATTTGAAGTTGCAAAAAGGGAACAGTGGGATCCAGAGCAGCAGCAGCACTGGACCCTTTTCTAGTGGGTGCCAGATAATTCGAGTTCAAATCTCAGTGCGAAAACGGCATTTCTTTTCATGGGTATTTTTCAAATTACTGTAAATAGTATATCAATGATGAAATTTGGGGAAAAGGGTTTTATCGATTGAAGAACGAAGTGATGATTGAGAACTGATAATTGAGATTTCCGGCAAAAGGGAAGATAATGCCCAACTATTATTGCACCTTTTTTTCAAAAAGTTTCCATTTTTTCTCTCGTTTTCTTTAATTTCTAAGAATAGATAGTTTTATTATTTAAGTAAAACTCCTGATTCAGATAGTTTGATACAAAAAATATTTTTCCATTTGGAAAGATGTGAAAAGAATTTATTACCATGGCAAAAATTAAAGATTTTCACACTTGTGTGCAATTATTTGTTAACTTGAAATAGATAAATTACATTAGACAAATTCAGTTCAACAAGCTTGATTGATGGGGTGTGAGTGGAGAATTTGAATTCGTGACATCTAATCATTGCACTTACATACTCCATCGATTCGATCATCCATTTGGAGAGAACAAATTGGATATTTTTACATCAACATGAAATGATGTTACATGTCCTTATGGAAATGTGTTCTCAATTTGAAAAACCCTAGGATATTGGGGATCTTCAATTTCTACGTTTGAGCTCCCACCATTGGATCAAACTCCAACATCTAGATGGTATTCGTTGGTGTGTGTGATATGAATATGAAATTTGTTAATGTCCTAATGGATGAAAGGGGTCAGTTGCAAATTCAAGAGTGCTCAATAATGCAATCAATCACACTCACGAGTTTAAAGTTCATAGGGTACTACCTCTCTGCCCCCTTATTTATATGTAAATTTATTTCATTTTCATCACAAAATCAATAATATATACTACTATTTATTTTAGGGAATTATTATTTATGTCTTGTGGCAATGGTTGTCCAAATTGCGAAGGTTTTCTAATGCCCTAAAAATGTATTAGGTATCACTTTAACAACGAAAGCATTGAGGAACAACTCGTATTTCATATCAAATGACTCGAACACTCTACACAATCTATTCATGACATACTTTGAAATAGTGTCCAACTTCCTCACAAGATATTCATCAAAATAAATTGGAAACCACATTTGAGAGGCTTTGAGATATCAATTTCCACTTTGAATCTAATAAACTTTCCAAACTTCTGATTTTCAAATGAATCATAACACTCCAAACAACCAATGTGCCTAGCCAACGAGTAATTGGTAGATCACATGATTGGACCCAACATTTAGCAATTGATATGGACACATCTAGGATAGACAAAACCCTGATCATAAGGGTGTATTTTGAAACATTTAGGGTGTGTTTTGAAACACTTAAAACAGTTTTCAGAAGCAATTATTTTTAAAAGCTGTGAGAAGGAGCTTTGAAAATAAGTGTTTTTGGAAGTTGTTTTAAGTGTTTCAAAACACGCCCTTAAAACAACTTCCAGAAGATTTATTTTCAAAGTTCACTCTCATAACTTTTGAAAATAAGTGTTTCTGAAGCTTTTTAAGTGTTTCAAAACACATTATAATTCTCATGGAGAAACCTAGAGTCCCTACATGAAGAGAACCATTAAATGTTCATCTAATTAAAGGTAATTTACTCAATAATGTAACTATAATATTGCTCATTTCATGTGAATCACTTTTTATTAATAATGATGGAAATTTGCATGACGTCTAGTGTTAGCGTGGTCTACCTTTGTGTCCAAAGTTTTCTAGACACGAGGTCTTAGAAAATTTATTTATGTGCTTCCACGTACATTGCACCTAACCTTGAATTATTTTAACTTTTTCAAATTGCGATCAACATAGGGTAGCTTCTATCTCCCAACCAATGCTTTTCCACTTTCTAAGAAATTGTTAATGTTGTAATATTGAACATTGACCAAGAAAATAGAATTGGATCATACATACATAGTCAATATACAAATACAATTCCACGAAAGTACGTAAATCGGCTATGGAACCAATCCGATTACCCTCAAGAAACCATTTTTACGGTTAAATCGAAATCGAAAAAAACCGACCAAAACCGGAAAAATCGGGAAACGGGTTGAACCAATTTATTTCAATTTATTTTATTTTTTTAATTAATTTAAAACTTAATCCTTATCTCTAGCATCCTTATTTTAAATTGTATTGTGTTGTGTGTTTATTTCAAAATTAAACTTATAATATAATATAATTTTAAAAAATTTAAGTGCACATTTATTTTATTTTTAACGTAATATAGGGAATATTTTAAAATATTGATAAGAATCATTTTAACGGTTGGCGGTTGGTACCCAATCCGGTTTGGTCGCCGATTCGGCTATGAAAACACCGATACATTGTCACATTTCCCTCATATAAACATTGAAATTACACAAATTTACACAGTTATTAATCTAAGATATTCCTAAGTCCTAACATCACAAACTACACCAGTCTTCATCATACAAAACAATAAAGGAAGCTTCTTTTTGGGCTGTTTTAGGGGCAGGGATTGGGAAACGCAGAATGAACCTTGTTGATTTCTGCAACCATTTCTCGACTAAGTTCGACTGTGCAACCATTGATTACCTCTTTGAGCTGCCACAGCTTCGTTGCTCCAAAAACAGCACTCGCCACGCAGGGGTGCCTCAAAACAAAAGCTGTCCAACATAGTTTCAAGAGTAAAGACAGCAAATATTACAACGGGATGATAAAAACCACGAGAAACTTTTTCCTTTTAATGAGATAATAGTTTACAGGCTCCGAAAATTTCATAAATGATGTATATAAGAGCTTAAAGTTCGTGTAAATAAGGTTAATTGCCAAATTTAATCATTAAATCTACATCAAATTAAAAGGAAAAAAGTGGATGCTGCACATCAAATCTCAATGATCTATTGAATTGGGTGCATTAATCCATTGAAAGAAAGATAAATGGCAAATCCACTTGATTTCAGGATGAATTTGAATACCATAGATGTTGTTTGGATGGAAGGATTAGTAGAATGGATTTGAAATCCATCACTCGCATTATGAACTGTTTTTGAGTGATCTGGGTGGATGTCAATTTGAAATCCACTCACTTAAAAAGTCAAAATATGTGAAAATCAAATCCCTCAATCCAAACACAACCAACGGGAGAGAGTTACTACTAGATTCGGTTCCTTAATAGGAATTTAATATACAGACTTAGAAATATATTCTTGATGAAACCAAATTAGAAATATATATTAATTGTTGCTAGAGGAATTTTAAAGCAGATTTAATAGATTAATAAAATTGATAAAAGTACCATATAATATGCAAGAGAAATTCTTATGTTGCAATGTAAATAAACAATTCGACTTACCTATTGCGAGAGAAACAGGATGAACACCATACTTCTTTGCAATGGAAACATATAACTGCAACACACAGTTAAAAGTGCAATCAGCAAAGATTAAGTTCTTGTAGATGCGATTCAGCATCATGGTTAAAGTAATACTAATACTTTATTGTTCTACAAGACTAAACTCCTCAAAAAAAAAAATCCGAAAGAATTAAAATCTATAATTAATCATCAGAAAATATAGCATAACTGCTTGCTAATTAGTTGTAAGTGACATGGTCAATTGAAACCCAATTACTCATCATTGAAACCAAATTGAGAAATATATATGACAAAAACTCATATGAGACGGTCTCATACATGAGACTGTGTACAACTTAGCACAAATCACACCCACCTCTCCCAAAATATTAAAGCGTCAATGCCCAAATTATACCTCGTCTCACCATGAAACTGTCTCATGCAAGTGTGCCTCAATATATATATATATGCCAACATATATATCACATTATGCTTACTCCTGTGGCTTTTCTAATGATCCCATTTGACAGGTTGTATCTTGATTCCCCTTCAGCATATCTCCCTGGGAAACACACAAACAAGCAATCTTAGAACAAACACAAGTGGCAGTCTCTCAATCTCAAAAACAAATATAAAGGTTACAGAAGAACCTTTGTAAAGATTCAAACGAGCATCAGTCGGACCCCCATCATGCGAGAGATATTTGCCCGTGAGAATGCCCATCGCCAAAGGACTATATGCTAATAAGTTTACCCTACAGAAAAATCAAGAAACATCAAAGACTGATCAACTGTTTTGAAACATGAAAGTTAACTCAGACAACAAAATATCCTTACATTACATCAACTGGTTGAACCTCATAATCTTGATGAACTTTGGGTTTTTTTTTTTGGGGGGTGGGGGGTGAATTGGCTACTGCCTTTCATTTAAGCATATCATATCTTTGACCATAAGTTGGTTAAGACAAATCAATGCGCACTCCTCTACTTAAGAAAATTTACTCATTGAGATTCACTCACCTACACATGCAAATACGCAAAGCTCAAAACGGAACAAATTAACTTTGTTTTGTCTGCAAAGAAAAGGGTAGGAGCACTCATGAAAAGAAAAACAAAAAGTCCAAGAGGATAAAACACAAAATGTTGGAGACAAAGCAGCCCATGGTTGAGAATTGAGTATTGTAATCAGCAAAATACAATAAGCCACCTACTCATACATGCGGAGTTAATTTCTCGTAAAAAATGACAAAACTAGGGGCTACACTAACGTAGAAGCACTCTAATTTAGGGTTTATGTTTAGATGAATGATTATCTTACTGTTCTTTATAGGTTTTATAGTAGAATATAACAATCTATTATCCTTATTTCATTCAAAATAAAATAGTACTTCCTTTAGAGGATGAACCGGATCAAAAGTCTTTTCTTTTTTTCAATATCTGAGTGAATTAACGAACCCAAATCCGTTTTAGCAAACTAGTATAATTCCTGATGACTATTGAACATATTGGAAATGTAAATGATTCGTACAGGACTTCTAAGTAACCTAGACATATCTAGGTGTATATCCAAGTGGCTTCAAAGTTTCCATGCTTGCTCATGTTGGTTGATATATCTTGAACATCGAGTCTCTTTTATCAAATATTACATAATATCATCAGCGTGCTGTACACATATTACATTTTATATAGAAAGTGCATATGTTAAATATCGTTGTGCATCTATATATATTTATATACTGCAACATCAGTAGTAACAATTCTGTTAGGAATATAAGATAGGGAGCCCTAACTTAACCCAAAACCATTGTCAAACGTTAAGGATTGACTCCCACTTATATACCCTTCCACACTTTCGTGTGGAACCGATGTGGGATCGTAACAATTCGACCCCCCTTAAGGCCGGACGTCCACGGACGGCACACTCCGGGTGGCAACCCATACCAAGGCCCAACTTCCCGGGTGGCAACCCCCCTTGGGGCCCACCATCGAGGTGGCAACCTTTGGGCCCACCATCGGGTAGCCCCATTCTGCGGACCGCCCGATCCGGCAGGTCGGACCAAATTGTTAGGAATATAAGATAGGGAGCCCTAACTTAACCCAAAACCATGGTCAAACGTTAAGGATTGACTCCCACTTATATACCCTTCCACACTTTCGTGTGGAACCGATGTGGGATCGTAACAAATTCTCTGAATTTGGTTGATACCAATAAAATTCTGCTAACATGAAGTGATGATTAAAAAGAAGGGCATACCTAGATTTTATTCATTCAATGATATTGTTAACCATTAGATCAACCTTTGGGCCCACCAGAAGTAGCCACATCTAATGATGACAATTTTGTCAAATCCAACAAGGAATATAAGATATGACAAAAACTTAACCCAAAACCTTGTTCAAACGTTAGTGATTGACTATTTTTTTAGAATGCAAAGGAATAAATCTTAGCATACAAAGTAATACATTTACCAATTTGAGAAAAAATAACCCATGGCAACCCAAACAGGCCCAAAATGTATCACATCCGAAAAAGGGGCCCTTTTTATGTGGCAACCTTTGGTTGGCACCATCGTAGCAGGAATACTCTTCATTTACCGATAGGGCCGGACCAAATTGTTAGGAATATAATGTTAGGGAGCCCTAACTTAACATAAAACCATGGTCAAACAAAAAGGATTTCAAACAAATATATCTCATGATGACCTTTTCAGCCATCCCAGAATCAAAATTTGACAAAAAGAAGATTATGGGAATTCTGAAAACAAAGAGATAGTTTCAATCAAGATCAGGCCCAAGTATGTGTGGGGGTAGAGAGAAAAAAAAACCAGGGAGGTGAAAACCTTTCACTATTTTCAAACAGAGTTGAACCATAAAACACCTGCGGACTAAATTGTTAGAATATAAGATAGGAGCCCTAACAAACCGAAAAAACCATGAGACCATATGGTGTTTCATTACTTAAGTCAATATATCTTTCAGGTGGAACCGATATGGGAGAATAAAGTTTCAATTTGGTTGATACCAATAAAATTCTGCTAACATGAAGTGATGATGAAAAAAACTGGCATACCTAGATTTTATTCATTCAATGATATTGTTAAAATTAGATCAAAGTGCATTAAGAAGTACACACATCTAATGATGACAATTTTGTCAACTCCAACAACCCATTTAGTATGACAAAAACTTGTGTGCACTTGTTCACCCAGTGTACTATTTTTTTAGAATGTAAAGTAATAAATCTTAGCATACAAAGTAATACATTTACCAATTTGAGAAAAATAACCCATGAAACCAAACATTTTTAAAATGTATCACATCCGAAAAAGTAGAACTTTTTATGTTATAAAGTACTAGTTGGCAACTCGAGTGCACGGGAATACTCTTCATTTAGCATAGGTCCAATATAACACATACATTATAATGTTAGTCATGCATAACAGACATAGTTCCAATTAACACAACAAAAAGGATTTCAAACAAATACCTCTCATGATGACAGCACTCGGCCATCCCAGAATCAAAATTTCGGCAAAGAAGATTATAAGAATTCTGAAAACAAAGAGATAGTTTCAATCAAGATCATTATAAGTATGTGGAGGGGTAGAGAGAGAAAAAGACAGGGAGGGGAAAAGCCTCACTATTTTCAAACAGAGTTGAACCATAAAACACCTGCACAGAAACTATTCTGGAATTGCAAGAGAGACTTTCAGCAAAGCGAAGAAACTTCATGAGACCATATGGTGTTTCATTACTAAGTCCAATATATCTTATCTGAAGCAATATTACAGATCCATTACAGAGAACACAGTTTCAATATGGTTAGCAGCAAGCCAGTAAGGTAAACTCAACCCTGTAAAACCACTGACCTTACCAGCACAAATAGCTTTGTCTAGAGCTGTCAGTTGTTCCTCAAAGCTCACAGAGAAAAAAGTTCGGCTAGGGTCAAACTCTGTTTCTCCAAACATAGGAACATAGCTGCAAGAAAAATACTTGGTTGCAAAGCCATCCAATACTGAATATAATGTAGTTAAATTGGAAGATAGAAACATATTGACAGCTATAAGGTCAAATAGGTCCCTAGTTTTTAAGTAGCCCTAAGTCTAGATGGAATGAATAGACTTGCTAAACTTTTTTATGGGATGAACACTTGAAAATAATCTTCAAGTTTGTGTTCGGTATTCAAGGTGTTGAAATTTGATTATAGGTTTTTATTAAAGCAAAGATTTTCATTCGGTAGTAATCTTCAAGTTTGTTTTTCAAGATTGATTAAATTTGATCATCGATCTTAAAACAGAATTGTTTTTTCCTTGTTTAAAAGTCGTGTGTTTTTGTTTTTGACCAAATGTCAATTTACAAGATTTATTTTGGTTAGTGACAATCTTCTAATCTCGATTTTCCAAATTCTTAAGACCTCCTTGGTTAACCGATAAATTATTAAACATTTTGCTTTTGAAAAAATAAGTTTGAATCGCAAGAAAAACACTTTTGAATCGCAGGAAAAGGTAGTTGAGTTTTTAGGAGAATAAATCGCAAAATTTTGAAAAGAAGAATAAACCCTGGTAGGGTTTTGATGAAAAACTTATAAGATGAATGGGGGAAAATCGAGATTAGAAGTTCTTGTCTTCTTCTTAAATTTGCTATAATCAACCAAAGATAAAAGAACACAAACTTGAAGATTATTTTCTAAGTGTTCATCACATTGTTTTTGTTTAACTTTTAAAATCTTTTCTATTTTTGATAGCTACTCCTTAAAAACTAGGAAAGATTTCAAAGTTGGAACAAAAACAATCTTAAAAAAAACCCAAAGTTAGGTTGTTGTTGTTTAGCAAGATTTCGCATTTTGAAAGGTTTCTAGTTTTGATGAAACTCGGGATGAAGGAGGAAAATTGAGATTGAGAACTCTTTAAATATCTATAATCAAATTCGTGTTGACTAACACAATAATCTAAGTCCGATTGGTTTAGTTGGTGCCGATGAAGCTACTTGAGGAAAGTTGGAACACTTGATTTACCCAAAACCCAAAGTTAGGAGATTAGGATAAGGGTTCCTAGTTTGAAACCATTGAGTGAGAACTTATAAATCTTGTGTGCATTTACCCGCTTTGATTAATTATTTTTACACTATAAATCTCAACTTAATTAATCGCTCCAACTTAATTAAAGATCGCATACATATTCTAAGTTAAGATCAACTTGCACCAAGCTTTCGATCCGACGATTGACACTTTGGTCAATCAAGGTTGAAAAAACCGACTTTGGAATCGATTTAATAAAACCTGGTTTTTCACACGGGTAAAATTTAGCTTCCGCACAATCAGTTAAACTGATAGATACCGAATCGATCTTTTCAAAGCGATTAGTAAGTTGAATACCGATCCAAACCGATTCATTTTGCACTGATCAAAGCTATTCGCTATCACACCCGACCGCAGACTAAAAGTTTTGAATAAGTCTATTCACCCTCCCTCTAGACTTCCTTTCAATTTAAACCCAGACGGGACCCATACAGTCATATTTCGCAATGCGACACATTATGTTTATCCTTATTGTACAGAGGTCTTACAGAGAGAGAGAAAGAATGTACTAACCGGTCTGGCCAATGAACTTGATACAAGTCGACGTAGTCACTTTGTAGTCGCAGCAGACTGCAAAAGCACAACTCCAAACGAGTTTGAAACCAAACAATCAAGTGGATATTAAAAAAGGTAGCAGCTGAAACTCGGAGCACAAACAATGAGTCCACTGAAGAGTCAAAACTTACAAAATGTGATAACTATGGGCATATTATCACTTTATGGTCTACAGAAGATAAATGAATTTGAAAATAAAGAACAAAATGATTCAGCTCAACCTATGGTCAAGTGCCGCAGCTATATTCCTGGCATCAAGACTTTCAGGTCCATTCTGAATCCAAGTCATTTGGCCCGATGGCCCACAAACCTATCTCCACACAGTTAAATAAATTTTCAGTAAAATTTTCTGAGTAGCAGAAATCAGTGTTAGTCTGTGAAATCAGATTCTAGAACAAATAATTTGATATATCTCGGTCATTGTCCGTGGGTAAGTTATACTCGGTCATTGTCCGTGGGTAAGTTATACTCGGTCATATCCAAATGACTCTTAATCAACAAAATGGCACTCCATGAGTGAGGAAAGGATAACATATTTATTCGCAAAGCTCATAGAAAGGGACAGTGACACAACATAGATAAGCATAGGTTAGAAGGCCAATATCTATCTCATTGAATATTTGAATTGTACTAGAACATAAAGAACAATATAGTTTGGATGAACTAAGATAATAAAGAGACATCAGCATTATTGTTTTCAAACCAGCTATTTTTAAGCAACTACAAAAGTGTAAACCTGCAGCTTTTCAGTATAAAGATGGGTTAATAAAGAACTTAATTTTTCTAAACTTTTCAGTATAATTTAAGCTCAATTCTTCAAACGGTACTGAAAATTTACTCCAGACAAAATACATTACCAACATTAACATCCATACTGCTTCTACAAAATGCAGTTGATTGCATTTGATCAAACAAAATGAACATTGGTTTCATTAAACTACAAAATAACGAAACCTTGGTTGCAATTACTAAACGATCTCGCTGGATTTTCCGTGATCGAATCCAACGGCCAAGATACTCCTCACTCCTACCTTGAGTCTCTGCTCTCTGTGGCACAGGATACCTACACCAATCCAAACTAAACATATAAACAGTAACATTAACAAAAATTACGAACAATGTAGAGGTTACTGTACATTTCGGCCGAATCGAAGAAGTTGATTCCGGAATCGAATGCTTTGTCGAGGATCTGGAAAGACTGCGGTATCGAATTCTGCTCGCCGAATGTCATGGTGCCTGAATCGTAACAATGAGAATTAAAAATCAAATTTGAGAGAGAGAGAGTGGATTGTTAAACGGAATAAGAAGAAAATGTTGATTTTGGAACCTAAGCAGAGGCTTGAAACAGGCATATCTGGTGCGAGATTGAAAAGCGGCAACGCCATGGATGAAGAGAAGGTGAAAACCTCGCCGGAGGTTTTATGAAAAGTGCTCCGGAAGAAGATAAGAGGGGGTTAGTAAATGATTGTGTTTTGACTTTTGGGTATTAATTGTTTTTTAGTATTAATATAAAATAAAATAAATAAAGTGTTTTTTGATGAAAGAGTCAATTTTACAATACGTTATTAAAAAATTTATTCACAGTGAAATTGATATTTTTTTATAGACATGATTCTTCAATTATTATGATTAATAATATTTTATAATATAAATAATATCCTTTAATTATTATTACTAATATTTGTAATATAAGTCACACCATTCAGTATTATGAATAATACTCTTTATAACAAAAGGTCGTATTTTTCAATTATAATAATTAATATCATTTAGTAATATAAATTACACTTTTTAATCAGTTTTACTGATTCTTGTGTGAAATGTGTTCACCATATACTTTATTTTACAATACATGCACATTTCGTGTGATATAGATAGTGATGTTATAACTATTAGTAATTGAACTTTGCGACGAACGTCTATAATTTCATAATTAGTTATTATTAAGTTTTTATAAGTATTCGTAGTAAGGTATAAGAGTTCTACCAATCTCAAACCTCGGATTGATCCCACGAAAGGGAATATTTCAGATACTTGTAGTGGAATATTTATTCCTCTGAAATTGGTCCCCTCTTGTTGGAGTTCGGGTTTGAGTTGCGGTTTTAGGTGATCCCCTTTTGTGGTGATTGTGTTTTTCGATCTACAAATGAGATAAAATAATGTTTAGTAATGCCTAAGTGGTAAATAAATAATTATTATAATTGATTATGTTAGAAAACTATTCTAATTGATTGCTATTAAAAAAAAAAACCAAAAAAAACAAACCTCCGGCCAAGTGATTTATAACATAGACGTAAAAAGAAATATGGCGAATAAAATTAATTGGAGTTATTATATATTTCACGAAAGAAAAATAAAATAGTTGAAAAATAAGTGGAGGCCAACAAGATTCACATATAAAATTTCAAAATCCGAATGAGGATAAATAGATATAGTATATTTTTTCAAAAGGAAACAATATATTACTTAGATTCGTTGAATCAGGATATATAAATATTATGGAGGGGATAATTTTTTTTTTCTAATTTGGATAGTTTATCACGGCAATCGCTTCTTGATATTGTTCCATGAGACGAAAATTCAATGGCTAAATTCGGAAAATATAGTGTGAATAAGTTTTACGGTGAAACTGGTTAAGGAGTGTGATTTATATTAATAAAGTGTGTGACTTTTTATTGTAAAAGTGTGATTTTTTTACTATAAAAAAATTACTCATAAAAAGTGAAGGGTGTGACTTATATTATAAAGAAAAAGAGTGTCAGAAGTGATAATCAAGTATGTGATTTATATTACTAAAGAGCGTGACTTATATTACTAAAGTGTATGTCTGTAAAAAAAAAAAATCAATTTCACGATGAACAAGTTTCACAGCATACCAACTCGCTAAATTTTGTATACAATAGGTGTATCATGTATTTTATTAGTATATTTTAAAATTTTATAATTTATTATATTGAATTTTGTGTTTTGTTACATGTGTACATTCGGTGATCTACTCAAATCCAATAGGTATTTTTCACCCGTTGATGAATTTAATTTAATTTTTTTATAAATAAGATTTATGAGAAAATTTCACTCAAATTATTGTGTAAAAATATAATAGAGTACTAATTTGAATTGAACTGGGTCTATACATGGATCTATTCATTGTTGTACATAAAAGTACTTTTTTAAAAATAATAATTTTTGTGCGTATCAGTGATAATTTTTATTTATAACAATAATAATTTTTATACTTAATAGTAATATTAAAAACAATAGAGATCATCGTGATCTCATGTACACACATATTTTAATCTGTTAATTTTCTGTCCACTTTTAACACACGTTTATATTGCATTCCAAAAAAATAAAATATTACATATATATTTTGATTTAAGAAGTAAAGGGTATAGAAAAATTTTAAAAATAAATATTTATTTACAATTCTTGAAGTTTTATAACTTTTGAATTCAAGAGTATAATCGCATCAATATATAAACATAATAACGTTGCATATAATCATTCACTAACTAATGAAGATTAAATTTGACCTCAATTTGATTTAATAAAAAAATTAAAAAAATTTACTCCCACTTCATTCAATTTAACTAAATTCAGATTTAAAAAAAAATAAAAAATTGAATTGACAGTATTCTAATAGTTCGTAAACTAAGCCCACTTCATAAATATATTTTATGAGGTATGTATTGTAAACAGTAATACTTTTTATGTATAGATAGATAGTTTCTTTTTCCTACTCGTACTTGGAATAAGAAATTACCTAATTAAAAACGTTATATGAAAATTATATTAGATATCTATCTATCTATATATATATATATATATAAATACAGATTGTATTAGGTGCCTGATAAAAGGTAGGCTTTCCTTATGCAACGTATGACATTTCTGGGTTTGATTTATAATTTATGTTTTACTTTTAAACTTATTTTATATATTTTCTTGACATTGTCTTAATATTTTCTTGATTTATGTTATGCTATATTATTATATTATATATGATTTTGATATGGAGCCTAATATTGAGCTTCTTATGGAGCTTAATAGATTTTTTACCCGGTCCGAACCTAACTCAACCCTACTCAAAACCGACTCAAGTGGTTCATGGTTCACCCGGCCCGAACGGTTGATGGTTTAGGGTTTATGGTTTTTATAGGCTTTGGTTTGGGAATGTCACATGTTTTATTAGCTCATATAAACTCAATATTATCTTCCATATCGTAACTCATATTATATATTGATATTTATCATTAACTTTTTCTTTTTTTTGACACAAAAAATTATAAAAATATTAATCTTTAACTTTTAATCCTTAAGAGATTTGTATATCTAAGAAAATACATTAGGGTAATAAAAAATTCTAAGATATTATTTGATAATATAATATATTTGAAATTATAATACGTATGAATATATTAGTTTTAGACAATCTTTCCTAATATATTTAAAGATATGATTTTGTTATCCGCTAGAATCATTTGGAAGGAAAATAAATAATATATATATAATTTTAAATTAGAAATATTAATTGCGTGAGACAATCTCACGGTGAGATCGGGGTATAATTTGGACATGACACTTTAGCACCTTAAGAGGGATGGGTGTGTTGATTTAGGCTAATTTGTAATACGTCTCATGTATGAAATTGAGACCGTCCCATATAAATTTTTATCTATAATTTTAGTAATTACTCCATCCATCTCAATTATATAGATATTTTTTATGAATGTTTCAAATACACAGGCTTTTTTTAATATAAAGTATTTTTTTCTAATTAATTTACTAATATAACTCTATGCATTAATTATGTTAAAAATTATAATAAACATTAAATCGCGCTATAATAAAAAATTCACTTATTATAATTTACCTTTTCAAAAAACCTCTTAATTTATGTGCAAAACACAATAAATATATATAATTGGGGTGGAAGAAGTATCACTAAATTTAATAAGTTTGATTTTCCTCTATATGATGATTTATAAATTTATTTGATATGAGCCAGAGCCAATGGTTAAAAATAAAATACTAACCCTATCAAAAAAAAGAAAAAAAAAGAAAAAAAAAACTAAAAGTATATAATATCATTATTAATGGGCTAAGTCTTGTAGATAAAGGTGGATCGTCTGCCTTTCCATAAAGTGAATTTTAGAATCATCAACTCAAGAAGATTTGAAATATCAATTTATTTCTGTTAAACCATACAACTTTTAATATAGAAAACAAGTTGCATGATTCAGTGTAAATAAGTTGCATATCAGTACGATTCTCAAGGTAGTTTCTATAATTTGTCATTATAGAAATACAATTCTACAAGAGTACATTGTCACAACTTGCTCTCATATAAACTTGGAAATCAATCTAATATCTCAAATATCACAACACTACATCGGCTCCTCATCAGTACACAAAATCACTTATTTTCAGAAAAAGTCACTCCTCACGACTTTTGAAAATAAGTAATTCCGAAAGCTGTTGATAGAGCTTGAGACCACACCCTTAGCCTTTAGGAAAGCTTCTTCAGAACTGTTTTATGGGCAGAACAGGGAAATGCTAAATGAACCTTGTTAATAATGTCTGCAACTATTTCTCGATTAAGCTCGACTGTGCAACGATTGAGTACCTCTTTGATTTTGCACAGCTCCGCATCTCCAAAAGCAGCACCGGCCAAAACGAAAGCTGTCCAACATAGTTTCAAAAGTAAATACACAGCAATTCGCCATTACATTGACAAGAAAATGTCAGCATGATGTGCAATATAATACAAGGGAACGAATGTTTCATCAAGTGCAATGCATCAAGCCATGTTAATAAATATAGCAGCAAATAAGCTGTTAAGCATGCTTAATTTAGAACTCCGTCAATCAATCCCTCAACGTAAAAGACAAAGCCAAATTCTAGTCTCCAACAAGCAAAGCGAAAAAAAAATATCAGAAACCAAAAGGCCCTTGATATTGTTATGGCTTGAAACTCACCATGTAACTCTAAGCTTAATCTTATCCTATTATTCATGTAAATATTCCTCTATATCTTCAAAAATCTTACCCAATACCAACAACAACGGAAGCAACTGAACTTCTCTTATGAACTAGAAACTTGCAGACAGATATGAAATAGAGAAAGCCGGAAAAGAAGGGAAGTTGTTGCTAGGGGAAAAGTTATTTGTCCGATCCAAATACTAATTTTCAAAGTCCATCGCTTCAGAAACTTTCCGTTTCATCTAAATTTAAAATTCAGAATCTTTTCTTTTTCGATACATTTTTTCAGGTCATGCTGGTACCCACTGCCACGTCCCGTCCGCCAATCAGGATTCGTCGTTCCACCAAATATTTCCATATATACACCTATCAGCCGTTTTATCACATCAAAACCTCTCTCTACCTAGTATCTGAATACCTAAACACATCTTGAACGATGAGCTCCATCATTGCTTCTTCCTCCAAGAACAGCAAGGCAAAGGCCGACAAAATTTCTCGTTCTTCAAGAGCCGGCCTCCAATTTCCAGTGGCCCGAGTAGCCCGATTTATGAAGACTGGCAAGTATGCCAGCCGTCTAACTTCTGGAGCGCCGGTTTACATGGCGGCAGTACTCGAATACCTGGCTGCAGAGGTAGTCTAATATATGCCTTGTTATATTTATGTTCATTTATTATTTTTGCTACATTTTTGGAATTTCGTCAATCAATTTTAATTTGTTTCTTGATTTAGGTTCTAGAGCTGGCTGGTAATCAGGCTAGGAGAGATCAAGTTAAAGGTGAAAAAAATAGCATAATCTCACCAAGGCTCATACAGAAGGCGATAAGGAACGACAAGGAGATAAGTGAACTCCTTGGTGATGTTACAATTCAAGGTTTAGGGACGTAATCCAGCCTTCACCAAGATCTGTCGCCAAAAAGGACAATGAGATTGGCTCCAGGTCTGAATGAATTTGGATAATTTGGGTTGAATAAATGTTGCTCCGAATAAAGGAACTTGTCTTGAATTGGTGAAATTATGTTCCTTTATCGCAACATGTTGGTCGAAATTCTTGTTTATAATGATTTTAACATAACATGGATCGTATTCATCTAATCGCTAAATCTTAATTTAGATACATCAAATCTCATGATCTATTGAATTCAATGAATAACAAACTCGTTGGTGAAAATAGAAAAAGCAAATTCATTGTGTTCGAGTTGAAGGATTTAAGGATGAATTTGAATATCACATATGTTATTTGGATGGAAGGATTCGTCGAATGAATTTGAAATCCATCAGTCTTACTATGAACTATTTTTAAGTGATCTGGGATTGATGGATTTGATATCAACTCACCTAAAATTCGTGAATTTGAATCCTACAATCGAAACACAGCCAAAGGGAGAGATTAACTAGGTTCCTCAATAAGAAATTCAATATACAATGTTAAAATTATATTTTTTATGAAACCACATTAGATATGCATATTAATTATTGCAAGAGAAATCTAAAGCAGATTAAATATATCAATAAAATTGAGAAGAGAACAATGAAGTATGCAAGAGAAATTCTTATGTTACAATGTAAATAAACTACTTGCTTTGCCTATTACGAGAGATGCAGGATGAACACCATACTTCTATGCAATGGAAACATATAATTGCAACACACAGTTAAAAGTGTAATCAGCAATGACTAAGTTCTTGTAGATACAATTCAGCTTCGAAGATTCGTAGTTAAAGAAATATTAATACTTTATTTCTCTAAAGATTAAACTCTTACAGTATCATGAAATTTCTCTAATTAATAGTCAGAAAATATAGCATAACTGTAGGCTTGCTAATATATAATTGTTCATTATGTAAAGAAACAGCGTATCTAAGAATGAAAGGGAAAGTGTGAGGACAGCCAAAATTTGAGTGCATGCTAATTTTTAAGTTCTATAGTAGCATGGCCCAATTATTCATCATCCAAACCAAATAGATTTGGTTAGCTATTGTATTATGAAGAAAAAGCCAAATGATGAGAAAAAAATAATCAGATTACGCTTACTCCTGTGGATTTTGTAATGATCCCATTCGACAAGTTGTGTCTTGATTTCCCTTCAGCACACCTCCCTGAGAAACAGAAAATAACCATTGTAAAGATTAAAACAAGCATCAGTCGGACCCCATCATGCGAGAGAATTATTTCCCAGTGAGAATGCTCATTGCAGATGGTTGCATGCTTATAAGCATACCATAGAGAAAACCAAGAAACGAAAAAAGCTGATCAATAAACATGAAAGTTAAGGACCCATAAATTACTTTACATCAATTGGTTGAACCTCGTAATAATGAGGAGTTGGGGAGGTGGGGAGTGGGGTGGATGGACTGCTCCTTTTACTTTTAGCCTATCATATCTTTGACCATAAGCTGGTAAAGACAAATCAAAAACACTCCTCTACTAAAGAAAATTTAAACTCATTGTAATTTAATTAACTACACATGGAACAGGATAAATTAACTTTGTTTTGTTTGCAAATAAACGGGAAAAAGCACTCAAGAAAAGAAAACAAAAGGTCCAAGAAGATAAAACACACAAAATATTGGAGAAGGAGCATACCATGATTGACTATGGTAATCTGAAAAATACAGCAAGGATCATACTCGTATCGAAGCACTTGATAAGTGATTTCTCTTGAAAAATGACAAAACCAAGGGACTGCTTGCACTCTGATTTGTAACGATTACGGCTTATCTTAGTCTGTATAGGATTTTTTGTAAAACAAATGTAACAATCTATATTGAGTATATTCATTTCTCTCCCAAGTATAATCATTCATACAGGATTTCCAAGTAACCTAGACATATCTAGGTTTATCTCCAAGTGCTTCAAAGTTTCCATTCTTGATCAATGTCAGTTGATAGATCTTGGACATCAATTCTCTTTTATCAAATACTCCTTATTACATAATATCCATCATCATGATGCACACATATCACATTTATTATACTATGTCTGTAAGAAACAAGAGAAGGGAAGAAGGGCATGTAACTGTGCAGGGATATCATGCTGACTATGGATAACTTTCCAGAGGTAAAAACAGAAATGAGAAAAAAATTGGTTTTCTTGAAAATGTTACATATATCGCCAGTTATAGAAACATTTACATATTTATAAAAAAGGAAAATAATAAGTTTACAAACCAATAAATAGAGACTAACTTCACTCATCAAAGTCAAATGAAACAAGGACCAATATAACAAAGAATCTAAAAAGTAACAGCCGAGGTTTTTTTTTTTTTTTTTGAAGGGAAGCCGAGTTAATATTTACTCTGTTAAGTTATTACTTAAGTTTTGAGAACGGACTGATTTAAAACTCTGCTATATTTTATTTTATTTTATAGTTTGTGCTAATAAATTTGAATTTCGATTCAATTGTTAGAATACTTTAAAAGTTAATACAAAATTTAGAAGTCATGCATGCATATATGTAGAGGTATGCATGTTAGAACACATGCCTTTTTACAAATAAACCATCAAATCAAAAGCATATTTACTTGAAATGAGTGCTTTGTCCAATATAGGAGGAAAAAAAGAATGTATCTTATCTGCGAGCAATATTTTAGATCCATTGCAGAGAACACAGAAAACTCAACCCCGTAAAACCACTGACCTTAACAGCAAAATAGCTTTGTCAAGAGCTTTCAGTTGTTCCTCAAAACTCACATAGGAAAAGGTTCGGCTAGGGTCGAACACTGTTTCTCCAAACATAGGAACATAGCTGCAAGAAAATGCTTGGTTTTAAGGCCATCCAATACTGAATACTAATATAGTTACATATTTTACATTAGAAGACAAAAAACAAACACACAACTACGAGTATGAGACCAAATGATCAAGTGCAATAAAGGTAGTAGCTGAAACTTGGAGAACATAGTCAAGCAAAGCCGTCAAAACTTGAATGTTGCTATACCTACCGACGTATTATCAATTTCAAGTCTACGAAAGAGAAATGATTTTGAAATATAGAGGATAATGATTCAGCTCAACCTATGGCCTAGCTCCGCACAAATAATTTTCGCCAAAACTTATTGAGGTAGCAGAAATCAGTGGAAGGTCGTAAAACCATATTTTAGAAAAAGTAATAGTAATTCATTGAGAAACTTGCAAAATACTTAAGTTATTCTCAGTCATGAATATCGAAGGACTCTTACTCAGATGCTGGCATTCAATAAATTCGGAAAGGATAACATATTTAATTAATACAAAGCTCATAGAAAAGGGAAGTGAGACAACACGGATAAGCAAAGGCGTCTATGTTATTGAATATTAGAATTGTATGCAATCGTAGAATTAGGTTAATAAAGTGATATCGTTTTTGAAACCAGCAGCTCTTGTAATCTGTGGTAAAGCTTTTTGAGTATAATTTAAGCTCAATTCTTCAAATTTGTTCAGCTACATACATAAACAGATTCAACTTAGAACAATCAAGATACTCTAGTCCTAGCAAAATGTTGAAACGCAATTACTAAACGATCTCCTCACTTCCTACCTTGACTACAAATATCAATCCAGATTTGAAACGTAAATTGAAGAAATTAAACAAACATTAAGTGTTACCTTCGATTTCGCCACATTAGAAGGCTTCGTCGACGAGCTGGAAACCCTGCGGCAACGAATCGTCATACTGGAACAAAAAACAAGATAAAGAGGGATTAGAAATTCATTTTTCAAAATTTTACATATATCCAACATTTTATATATTTAATAAATACACATTTCATATTTCGTGAAATTAAGTCGCCATTTTCTTATTTCGTCAATAAATATGTCCTACTGAATTAATGAATAGTATATAATTCTTGTTTTTGGAAGCATTATGTTTTTTTCCTTAAAAAGTAAATTTATCTAATACGGTAAAAAACAAGGGACATTGAAATATATTTATTCTTATTTTTTATTTTAAAAAATACAAACATTGTCAGAAAAATTAAACATTACCTAACAATTTTGTTTAGTGGTTTCTTATGAGGTGTAATTGCCATAAATATCAACACATTTGCATTTTAACCAAAAAAAAAAATAATCCCGAATTTAATAACAAATTTGTCAAAACGGGTCCATCTCGAATTCGTTGCCCCACATTTCCTAAAAAATACTACATAAATGCACTTTTAAATTTCAAAGTGAAAACATATTAAAAAATTAAACACGTCATTACTTTTCTTACAAAACAGTTATTTAAATTTGCACAATTAAATCAATTTTAAAAGGGGTATTATTCTCCTACCCTCATTAAATAAATATTTAAAAAAAATTATATTATCATTTTTATTGTCGAATTTTGAATGGCGAATTATTTATTAGGATTTCAAATAATAAAGTAATTTTTAAAGAAGGGTATTATAAATCTATCTCTCATCTATTACATGTATCTTTAAAAATTATATTATCATTTTAAATACTAATAAAAAACTCGCTCGCAAAAACACGCGAAAACAATAAACGTACATATATTTTTGGGACGGAAGGATATAATCTTTAAATAAAAAAAAAAACCACAATTCATTTGACTTAATGAAATTTATTAAATCAAAGTGAAAGGAAGTATAATCTTTAAAAAAAAAAAACCACAATTCATTTGACTTAATGAGATTTTGAATCATTTACGTTTTTTTTTCTATTTCATATTCCAGAAGGTAATTGGATCATCACTAACTATGTGTAGACAAATTCGGATGAAACTTTACATAAATTAAGCCTTATATGATCACGTTGTACATTTCGTAACAAACAACTCATTTTAAGTTACAAAAGTTCTACTATGCTTAAAAAAACATTATAACAAATTAAATGTAAATAATACTACAAAATACTAAATTAACTTAATAAAAATGGGATGAACAATAACACAACATCATGGTACGGCAAAATTCGATTAATTTTCATTAATAAACAAAACACTATATATAGATTCCAGCAACACGAAGATTAGGGTTCTAGATGGACATTGAACAACAAAACGATCCAAACCCTTGCGATAATTATACCCAAGCCCAAAATCGTCTAATTCACAGCACAAACCCTAAAATTCTTGAGATGCAGAGCCAATCTCCTTGTCCCTACCGCCAGCTTTCTTCGGCAACAAAGTCTGGTGAATATTCGGAAGCACCCCGCCATTAGCAATAGTCACACTCCCCAACAATTTACTCAATTCTTCATCGTTCCTCACTGCCAATTGAATGTGCCTCGGAACAATCCTGTTCTTCTTGTTATCTCTCGCTGCGTTCCCCGCAAGTTCCAAAACCTAGCATAAGATCAAATCTATTTAGATCCAAAAAATTGGTAAATCTAAATTAAAAAATGGAACAGCGATTACCTCGGCGGCGAGATATTCGAGGACGGCGGAGAGGTAGACAGGGGCGCCGGCGCCGACGCGCTCGGCGTACTTTCCGGCCTTAAGAAAACGGGCGATTCTTCCGACGGGGAATTGGAGGCCGGCTTTCGATGAACGGGAGACGGATTTGGTGGATTTCGGCTTTCCACGGCCGCCCTTGGTGGTGGCTGCTTCTTTGGTGCTCATTTTCGGAGATTTGGAAACCCTAGGGCGGAATTGAAGCGACTGTTTTTGGGGGGTTTGTTTTGGGAGTGATGAATGATTATAGTGGGGAATTGGGGGAGTTTATATAGGAGGGAATGGTGGGTTCTGATTGGTTGATTTAGAGCGGTGCGGATCGCCAGGCTGGCAGTGAAATCTGTTGGAGCGAAATGAGATTATTTTAGGTTTTAAATTTTGGAGGGTTATTTTGGCGGGATTGAAATTGGGCCCAAATTAGACGTTACTGGATCTGGCCCAATTCAAAATCGCACATTTTGACTTATATCGCAACGTTATAATTGCCCAATTCAATTTTTTCCATGGAATATCTATATCTGGTTTCCTTTTCGAAAAAACAAAAAAAATCTATATCTGGTTTCATATTTTAGAATTTAAAAATTAATAATGAAAATAATGTGGGGACTGGTTCCGGTTACCTATAGATAGAAAGTAATACATTTATTATTGATTTCAGAATTATGATATTATTATAACTGTTAGAATTATTAAAAATAATATTTATATTATTATTAATGATTATGAATTTTTTTCATTATTAAATAATATTATGATCATTAACGTTGGGACTTGGGAGTAGAAAAGAATACTGTGCAAATAAAAAAGGAAAATTAGAGAAAATGCCACTTTTAAATTTTTTTTTTTAAAATACCACCTTATAATATATTTTTTTCGAACTGTCACTCAAAATATATTTTGGATCTAAGAGCACGTTTGACACAACTTATAAGCTCTTTAAAATAGCTTATAAAATGTTTAAGCTGCTTATAAGCTACTTAATTTTGTTTGGCAAAATTAGATTTCTAACATCTTATAAGATCTAAAAAAAACTCTTTAGAGCTTATAAGCTCCAAAAAAAAATAAGTTGGGATATCTCAACTTATTTTACAAAAAGTATATAAACTCTACCCTATCTCAACACATCCCGGTCCAAGCTCGGCCCGAATTCAACCCAACTCGTCCAGTTTTCAACGAAAAAAATTAAAAAATAAAAATATTTTTGAAATAAAAATTTATTTTTGAAAAAAAAGTTATTTTCGAAAAAAAAAATTAAAAAGTAAATTTTAGAAAGAAAAAAATTATGTTAAAAAAAATCGAAAAAACATATATTTTCAGAAAAAAAATGATTTTAAAAAAATAGTTTTTGAAAAAAAAAAAATTTTTAGGAAAATAATCAGAAAAAAATTATTTAAAAACATATTGTATTATATAATTAAAAAAATTCTCCCTCCGTCCCATAGTTACTGCGTGCTCGGTTTTTAAGAAAAAATGATAAAGTGATAAAGTGTTGGGGGTAGAAAGAGTTATTTATTAGTATTTTATGTGATAAAGTGATGAATAGTTGGGGTAGAAAGAGTTATTTATTAGTATTTTATGTGATAAAGTGATAAAGTTGATATTTCCATTTAAGAGAATGTTCAGTTAAGTATGGGACGCCCAAAAGGGAAAGAGTTCAGTTAAGTATTGGACGGAGGGAGTATATTTTTAAAAATTAATAAAAAACTTATAAGTTGTATTGGCCAATAAACTTTTAAAATAACTTATAAGATGTTAGAGCTTATAAGATATTTAAAATAAACTTAGTCAAACGGGCCTAAATAGTGCATACTCCTATCTTTGTGCAATCTCTGTGTGATCTCTTTTGTGCAGCTCTCGTGCGGCACATGTGTAAAAGTCGCACATCGTGAATAAGGATTACACACGAATCGCACAAAAGAAGGATATTTAGGTTCAAAAAATATTTTAGGTGTCAGTTTGGCCAAAAAATAAGTTGTATGTCATTTTTAAGAATGAAAATTTAAAAGTGACATTTTATCTAATTTTCCAATAAATAATAAGGGTTGATATTTTTGTAAGTTAATTTTTTTTTAAAAAAAAAATTGTTTCTCGGATTCATAAAATTATGGGTGCATGCCTATATTCTGTTACTTGTAGAAGTTGACAGCGGTTGCAAAGGTAACATATTTGGAAAACTCTTACGAATTCGTGTTTGCTTTGATATTCGAAACCTCATTCGCCTTGTAATTTGTTTTAATCACGAACCCGTTTGTTTAGATATGGGATTAGAAAAAATATAAAAAGTCATGTGATATATTTTACTTATATATATAATATATTTGACTTTTACACATGTTTATTAAAAATATATTATAATATGGAATTCAAGAAATAGTTATTGGTTAATCAATATCACATAGGAAGTGATATGAATAATCCAATCAAAATAGGAAAACAGAGCACGGACTTTAGGATCGGAAGAAAAATACATCAATAATAACAAACATTTGAAATGATTGAAAATGAACATTCACTATCCCTTATTTTCCTTTCTTTTTCAGGGTAACAAACGGACTCTTAAGAGAATTCCCTATGTTGTGCTCTAAATATGAGTGTATCCCCATAACTATGGTTCTTGATCAATTTTTGATTGATACAGTTTCCATGGAGGTAGGTTCTTAGGAGAGAATATTAGATAATGGTTTTTTCTAGGTTATGGAGTTCGATCGGCTGCATCATGTTCCATTTTTTCGATGATCTAATGGTCTTTGAATTGAATGAATTTTTAGATTTTTGACTTAATTTCGTTTATAAATTGTCAAGTGTGACAAATAAAATTTTATACTAATATTTTTTTAATAATTAGGTAGTAAACGATTTCGTAAGCAAAAAAGTGGGCTTTTGTTTTTATCTACGATGATGAAGGCATGAAATGACATTTCAACAACTACAAGCATTATTTCACATCTTTCACGTAATTAATCTGAAGCATCTTGTATATATTATTTATTTTCTATAAATAAATAAGGAGTAGTATTGTTAACTACTTAGTAAACTTTTGAATTATAATTAGAACAAGAAAATTTGCAACTTTTGTTTGTGGCCACCGTGACAATGGCATAATATTATGATTGATTCTAATTAGACCAATTAAATTCATCGAGTGGCTAATTTTATTATAATTAAGTTGAGATGAGTAAGGCTATTTTTTTATAACCTCTTGGGGTTTTATTATTATTATAACAAATAAAAAAATTATTTTTCTTTGTTTCCCTAACTGATGGACAATAGAAACTAAAATCTAAGATGAATATACAGAAGTATGAGAAAACTAAGATAAATACAAGTACAAATTAAATATGAAACTAAAGTATGTGGGATTAAAGAAAAAATAATTAAAATTACCAGGGTAAATAATGAATTATGTCTAAATACATTTACTTTATCCAGCTTAGGTTTGTATTTGTTGCCACTATTTGGGTTTTTTTTTAAGGTTGAGTCTTGTATGCACGGCTAGGGGTGGACGGTACGGTATACCGAAAATTTTCTCGACATACCGTTACTGTACCGAAATTTTCGATACCGAAAAATGTCATACCGAAAATTCGGTATACCGTAATTTCGGCATACCGAAATTTTCGGTATGTCAATATTACATATCGATACTGTACCGAAATTTCAGTATATACCGGTATACCGGTATATTTTTTTGGTATACCGGAAATTTTTCCGGTATACCGAAATATTTCGGTATTTCGGTATACCGATACCGTTATCGTATCGAAATTTTCGGTACGGTACCATACCGTACCGAAAATTTTGATAAAATCGATATTTTTCGGTACGATTAATGCGGTATACCGGTATTTTCGGTATTTCCTCCACCCCTATATGCACCCATGTGCACCGTGCATTAATCATAGTGCATTTTGAAATCGTACAACTTGTTATACTGAAAAGTGTAATTTATTTACACTGAATTGTGCAACTATTAATATTAATAAATAGTTGCATAATTTAGTGTAAACAAGTTACACTTTTCAGTATACGGTGCATCTGTGTGTACATTGAGATCCACTCGTTTTTTAATTACCTACCCAATGAATTTCGAGTGAAACTATTGATTTGAAATTTCAAAAAATAATTTTATGACTCTGTATTATTTCCTCAGAATCACTCAGAGAACAACACAAGCTGAAAGTCAAGAAAATAAAATTCAATGACAAACTCAATGAATCAAAAACATCTTCAACAGATTTACTTTACAAATTTTAAATATGAAACGTTAGGATATTAATTTGTTCAAAATTTTCTATTACAAAATATATATCATAATGTCTATAGTCCAATATTACTCAAATAAATCACATCAAATTACAATGGTGTGAACAACACATCCAAATTTCTCATGATAACAAAAACCTTAGAACTCAGATGTACAAATTCAACAATAACCTACACAATCTGCATATATTGCAAAAAAGACCACAAAAATATTCCTATTCACAACACGAACACCCCAAAATCTCTACATCGATTCTAACTTAAGCGTCGAAAAATTATCATCGGGCCAAACTTCAAGAGCCCGTTTTTCGTGTCAATCGGAGACATTTGAGTCCACTAAAGAAGGATGCTTATGCAAGTGCTCTACGTCACAATTCACCTTTCCTTTCAAGCTCTTAAGACTAGCTTTAGCCCCATGAGACAAAAGATACATAGCAACCTCCACGTGTCCTCCCTCGACGGCCCGAAGCAAAGGTGTATAGCCCGACCCATCAACGAGATCCACGCGGTGCCCGTGGCTAACCAAAAGCTTCACACTCTCCAAATGCCCCTTAAAAGATGCCCTATGCAAAGGTGTCCATCCATTTTGATCCATCCCATTGACCCTGGCCCCTTGAGCCAAGCAACTCTTAATCGTGTGGACGTCGTTTATCCTCGCGCCCCTATGCAACAAGTCCCCAAGATGCAACACATCGTACAAGTGCGAATTGCCCATATCGACCGCTAGTCCAAACGCGGTCTTCCCGTCTCTGTTCACCGCGTATTTTACGAAAATCGAGTGGCTCAAGAGGCATTCGACGGCCTCCAGATGCCCCTGTTGGGCCGCGTAATGCAGGGGAGTGTACCCCTCTGCATCTGCGGCCTCAACATCGGCCCCCATCGAAATCAGAAAATGAATCGCCTCGAACCGGCCTTCCATCACCGCAACATGCAAGGGCGTCTGCCCCCGCGAATCACGCGCGTTCAAATCGAGATCGACTAACCCCAAACACAAGACCTCCATCACATCAACAGATGTCGCCACGTGCAGCAACCGATCAGTCTTTTCATCAATCAAGAACCCCGATTCGACCAACACCCGCACAACATCAACATTCCCCGATTTGATAGCCAAACACATCAAAGACTCCCCCTCCGACCTACAATTAACATCCGCCCCCGCCTCAATCAGAGCCGAAACGAACCTCGACCGCCCTCTCCGAACCGCAATTCCAAGCAACAAATTGAGCTGGGCCCCACTACACTTACGAATAGCAACCGAAAACTGAAAATCAACCTCCAACGACCTAACTGAAGGTGACAAAAGAAATTCCGCCACGTCAGGCCCAACCAGGCAGACAGGCAACACCGCATCTTTGAAAATATGCGGTCCCGACTTGTAGAAAAGGCGCCGGAGCTCCTCCGTGCTAGCTTTTCCGATAGGGAGCATGGAGGAGCGGACAAAGACGGCGGTTGGAGGGGATGATAGCGGCGGCTGGCCGCAGGGGATGGTTAGAAACATAGTGAAAGAAGAGGTTGAAAGAGGAGGGATGAGAGTGAGGGAGCAATTGAAGGAGAAAAGTGATGGATCAGATGATGTTAAGGAAACTGCAACTGGCATGGTGTGCATCAAGTTGGTTAGATTGAACTTTTGTGAACATTTTTGGCCCTTGATGAATTGGATGTCAATTGTTTGGACATCAGGTTTGATTAGCCTATCCATGGTTTAATTGATCAAGGATTGGGATTGGGATTGGGATTGGGAATGAGGATGAATCAAGAAAGAATGGTGTGATATTGATTATAGTATATGGTTTGTTACATCATTATTTGTTAATTAAGGATGGAAAAGTATTGGAAAGTGACAATGAAGAATAATTAAATGGGACAAAGGGATGAGTAACTTTTTTGCAACGTCAAGATGGAAAACAACAAGTTTGGTTTATTAAATATGTGAGTGAGAAAAGGATCAAGAAATTCAACTTCTTGACCAGGCCAAAGTTTTACAAACTACTTGCTCATTTTTATATTAGTCTAGATCTACTGTATTTAAAACTATGTGTTGTATTTTACTTAATGAGTGAGCGTGTTAATATATGATGGATTATAATCTAGTTTTTGTCATATATAAGTTAATTGAATTGTTTTATTCACAATTTAAAAAAATGTTCAATTAAACCTGCCATGGAGGAAGTAATATTTCCCTGTATAAGTAACACTCCCTCCGTCCCAGAAAAATTTACCCCGTTGACATTTACACGCGTCTATAAAATTTGATAAAATGACTTTAAAAGAGAAGTATAATAGATAGGGGCAATTTTTCCTGGAACGGAAGGAAGGAGTATTTTGTAACGGAGGAATCCGATTGGCAGCAAACAGAATATACCTCAGATGATAAATAAGAATAAGAATAAATATGTGTAATTATAATGATTGTTAAATCCATGAAATTTCACTAACATATGATAGAATATTGGAGAAGGCTTGAATCATCATATGACTTTGTCAAACAACATCTAAGTACAACTCATTCTCGGCTTTTGAGTTCTCATTGGATAATTAATAAAAATATAAAATAACACTTATTTATTACTACATCCGTCCCGGAAAAACGCGCACACCACTTTTATTATCGAATTTTTGTGAGCGAGTTGTTTATTAGTATTTTAAATGATAAAGTGATTTTTAAAGAGGGGTATTATAGATAAACCTCTAATTTATTGCATGCATCTTTAAAAATTATTTTATCATTTCAAATACTAATAAAAAACTCGCTCGCAAAAACACGTGAAAACAGTAAACGTTCACGTTTCTTTGGGACGGAGGGAGTACATAATTTATAAAGATTTGATCTTCTGATTTATATGATTTTGTAATGTCATTACACTTATAAATTAATACCACACACAGTTCGATTAAAAATATTAGGCAAAGTATAGGGTGAATAAATTTCACGGTGAAACTGGTTAAGGAGCGTGACTTATATTACTAAAGAGTGTGACCTTTTACTATGAAGGGTGTGACTTTTTACTATAAAAAGTATTACTCATAAAAGTGAAGGGTGTGACTTATATTATAATAGAGGGTATCGTAGTAATAACTGGAGGGTGTGACTTATATTACTAAAGAGTATGCCTATAAAAAAAATCAATTTCACAGTGAACAAATTTCACAGCATACCAACTCTAAATATTATGATATTAATTTATAAAGTCCTGAATAAATGTAATGGTATTACTTAATAAATCCAATTTCATACCGAAATTTATTCATGAGAGAGTTTGCAATTATCATATGCCTTCAAATTAATCAAATTATTCTAAAGCTTTTACTTGTAGTATACGGTGTGGTACTGGCTAGGACACAAAGTACACAAATATAGTTAACATGAATAAATAATTGGATCATATATATGAGAATTTATTTTTCTTTAGTCCCATAACTTATCTATTGTTCATTTTTAGTCCCAAAAAAAATTTAATATTCAATTTTAATCCCACAATTAAATGAATTGTCCAATTTTGGTCCCATTTTCAACGAAAAATTGAGAAAAATGTCATTTTTGATCTCATGCAAGTCACTTGGCGGTAAAATTTAGTCATTCTTACATTTATAAATTTTAAATTTTAGTTTTGATTAAATTTATTGGGTTATTTACACATGTGTAGTTTAATTGATTAAAAAATGAAAAAAAATTAAATGAAAAAAAATAGTCAGCGTTCACGTCATCGAGGGTATAGAAAACCCCCAAATTTTACCGGCACGTGAATTATATGTGATCAAAATGAAGTTGTTAGCGATTTTTCGACAAAAATGAGACCAAAATTGGACATTCAATTTAGTTATGGGACCAAAATTTGGCAGTTAAATTTTTTTGGATGAAAAATGGACAGTAGATAAGTTATTTGACCAAAAAACTTTTTTTCTCTCATATATATAATGTATAAATCAATATTACAATATAATTAATGCCAAAGATATGATACTAATTAATAACAATGTTATACAAGACAAGGCTTCAATTTTGGCTCCAAGAGTTGGTATTTTTTTATATTTATATAGCATCCGTCCTGAAATGTTTTCATATTTTATTTTACTATAGTATTATATTAGTGTAATTTAAATAATAAAACAATGGTTCTGTTTTATCTTCTGGAATAAAGTTTAGAAGATATAGCTCATAATATGTCTCCTATCCATTCCCGCCATGAAATATTGGCACCATCAGTTTTAGTAAATAAATAAATCATGCTAACAGCCAACATAAAATGCTCTGTTAAATAGAGATGAAAAAAGACCCAATATCTTCTAAAATATGCAATTTTTTTCAAAAATACAATTTGCACGTTTCAATATAAATAAATTATATATTTCAAAATTATACTATGGGTGTACGGTGCATAGAAAATTCACTCTTTTGCAAAATATGATGATGAGATTTATTCAATTAGATATTTTCTTGAATTAATGACTCTCCGCTGCAAAGTTTCTAACAAAAAAACTCTAAGGTACAAGGTATTTTTAAAGTGACTTTAAGATACAATTTGTACAAAAAATACTTTTTATCTCATTTTTGTATGTATTCATAATTTTTTTTTTTTGTTTTGACTAAGTACACATTTTGAGAAAGTACATATTATTTTGGGAAAGTGCAGATTTGAAATACAAATTTTATAAAATCTGAAATTAAAATTAAATTATATAAAAAAATGCAACTAATAAAAAGTAAAATAAAAAAGACAAAAGTGCAGAAAAGTAAAAAAACTACACTCCAAAATTGGCCTAGTAGTGCAGAAAATTTAAAAAAATTGCACTCCATAATGCGTCAGAAGTGCAGAAAATATGTCAGAAGTGTAGAAAATTGACAGAAGGACAACTTAGACTTTTTAACCATATTTTTGTACCTTAGAGTTAAAATAATTTGTACTTTAGAATCACTTGGGGAGTGACTTTGTACCTTAGAGCCACTCCCCCTATTTTTTTAGAGTTAGTTACAAATTAAATTAATATTTTCATGTTTTCTTAATAAGTTTTTAAAATTTGTAATTTGATACATGATTTTTTTTAGTTATTATTTTATTGCATGATTGATGACTATTTTTCGATAAGTCTGCCTCACATGACAATGAATGATTAGACAATTTTTTATTTGATTAAATTATAAAAACAACAAATGGTCATGAAATTATTGTCATTTTTTCTAAAAGATCTTTCGAAAGTCGCATCACCATAATATGATGGAAATAAATCATAATCAAATTGTCTATTTTGAAATGTATGTGTAAAAATTGAAAAAAGAAAGAAAAAGTATTGTTATTTTTTTATATAATTAATCCTTTTTAATTATACTTGAATCTACAACATTTGTGGATTGAATAAGCTCAGCTTATAAACCAAGTATCCAATAGATATTGTTCTCAATTTAGGACGTATTTTGAAACATTTAAAATAACTTTCAGAAGCGTTTATTTTAAAAAAAAAATCTCATAGCTTTTGAAAATAAGTGCTTCTAAAAGTTATTTTAAGCGTTTCAAAACATCCCTTATAATAAAACATGGGTCAGGTTACTCAAACCTACCTTTTTCCTAAATACACCATCTGAATTAATACACTACTCGTATGATGAATACACTTCCCTTAATTTTCCCAAAATACCATAAATATATTTCCTTATACACTCCCCTCATTTTTTCACATGTAAACTTTCGAAGAAAAAAAATTCGAATTATGTAAATGAATTCGGAAAATTTTCTCGAATTTACAATAAAAATTCGAACAATAGGATTAATATTTCACATGTAAATAGCCGGAAAAACTTTTTGAAGTTAGTACAATAACTCAAAAATATTTCTCGAATAACATCAAAAATCTCAAAAAACATTTCCAACCAGAATGATTATTTTTTCACATGTAAAATTTCGAAAAAAAAATTCCGAATTATGTATATAAATGATAAATTGGAATTTTTTTTCGAACTTACTATAAAAATTAAAAAAATATTTCCGAACAGTAGAATTAATATTTCACATAAATTAACGAAAAGTGTAATTTTGATATTTTATATGTGTATTTAAAAAAAATAACAAAAAAGTGTATTTACTAAATATGTAGGTGTGAGTAACCTGAGCCATAAAACATGATCTACAATTAACGACATTATCTTAAGCCCATTTTAATTTGATTGTTAATTTTGGGCCTTTGACGTTGAAGTGGACTACATATATGGGCCGCTCTTTCTGCAGAGCCGAATCACGAATGCCCAAAATAAATAAATAATGAAGTTAATTCAGAATTAATTTACAAGATATAAGAAATCTCTTTTAAATTTGAATTTGAAAATAACTCATTTATTCCCAGCACTACTCCATTCTTATATGTTGATAGAAGATTTTTTTTTTTTTTTTGCACGGTGATATTAAACAAGCTTTTAACACACTTTTATTTAACAAAACACATATGTCAAAATAAGAGTAAAAAAAATCCACTACTCAAACCTTACAATAGAGTTATATTGGTAAACATGACTCTGATACCAACTGACGTAGCAACGAAGAATACACATATTTGTTGATTCTTAGAATACTATAAAGTAGAAAGAATGCAAACATGATTAACGTTTATTTTCATTAATTTTGTATGAATATCGTAAGAACAACGATAAAAACACGAAAAATGGATAAACTCAATATATTTATTTCATTCAAAACTATCATTACAATGCATGAAGAAGGTTATAAATATTAGTCTCACACCATATACGAAAAGACATAACTAAATAATTAATTAAATAAAGTTTAATAAGCACTTAATGAAATTCTCGAATCTGGCTATATCGATCAAGAGTCGGTCAAACTCATCCATTAAGCCTGTTCAAATTCGACTCGATTAACAATAAAATGCTATATGTTGAACTCGACATAACTTATTTGTCACATCCTAAATAATGTTTAAGAAAGCTTTCTTTTGGTGATCTGTGCTCGATAAATTGGGCCTGGCCCAAGTGAAGGCCCAGATTGGGCCCACTGCCTAAACCCATTAGGTCAATAATTGCTATTTTTCCAGAGTTGAGTAAATTCTTATGAAATTTATGGAATATGATAATAAAGAAATCTAATAAAATCAATGAGGAAAAAAAAACAAACAAGAAAACGGATAATGGGGAAAATATTGGATTATTAAGTCATCAAGGAACGCTAATCCCAACATTATACAGTCCCCAATTTGTTTAAATTTGTCTTTTGTCCTATGTTTGTCTTCTCTTTAAATTATTTTATTAATATTTAGTGATATATTAATATTGATTTGTCTTTTGTCCTATGTTTGTCTTCTCTTTAAATAAGACGGGATACAATTTAACACAAATCACATCTACCTTTCTCAAAGTGTTAAAACGTCAATGCACAATTTATGCCTCGTCTCATCATGAAACGATCTCATGTAAATATGAGTCATTAATATTATATTCTTTAAAAGTGTAGATGTAATTCGTACACGCGTACATCCCATTACTTAATTTCTTTCTATGTAGCTTTATTGCACAAAAAATACATTTTTTTTATTATGAAAATTGCACTACAAAATACGCACACAACAACGTGTGAGAATTTTTTTTTTTTTTAACAAATGGTGACTTAATGATCGTGTAATTTTTTTTTTTTTTGGTCATTTTAATGTTAATTTTAGTCTTTTTTTTGTTCGAATATTAGAAATTTGATCTGAAAATTAACTTAACTTTTTATTATAGTTGTGTTGATGGTCGTCGCCACCCTCATTTGAATTGCCTCTTATTGAGGGAGAAATCCTCAATCAATTTAATCTTTTGATCACACCCCTGACCCTCCCTCATGAATCGAGATTTAAAAATCACGAATTTCATTCATTTTTGTGTCTAAGTCCAAGTGATTTATGTTAAGACGATGATCGAGACCCACGGAACCCATCATTTCGATATATATATTTTTGCAGTAGCATAGAGAAAAAAGAATTAAAATTGATAATAAAAAAACTAAAATTGATAAAGCAAAAACTTTCTGAACTATTTGTTAACATGTTCAAAGTTTCAGGACCATTTGTATTATATTTTTTATGAGTGAGTCTCATGTGCATTCAGATACACCGTGACATTCATAATACATTTTAGAAACATGCAACTTATTATACTGAAAGATACAATTTATTTACACTGAACCGTGCAACTATTAATATGAAAAAAATAATTGTATGATTCAGTGTAAACAAATTACATCTTTCAATATTACAAGTTGCATAATTTTCAAATGCGGCCTCCGACAACTTGGGCACCCCACGGAGGTAATGTTGATTGTTATAATACGTACACTCATACGTAATCAATGATTAATTACTATATAAATGTCTTTAATGAATTGTAATAAGATGGCTTTAAAAATATACACAATGGGAAATGCTTTCTTCTATATTCTATTTATATCTTTACCCAAATATAACATTCATCCAACTTCGAATTTTCAGTCTGTTTCATGCATTTCATCCTGCTTTTTCTCTTGTCCCCACTTTACATTTTTTATGTATTTTTTTATTTGGTGTGGTTTATATCTTGTATTGCATTTTCTTTTGAAAAATTAGTACTCATTGCTGTAATGTTACTCCAATTTTGTAGATTCAATTGCTTTGATCTTGACATTTATAAATCAATATTATTATAAATTAATGCTTATAATATTTAATGTTATGTCATCAATCTATAAATTTAATAATTTCAATTGATAAATATTATTCACTCTGTCCTAATTTTGATTGTCCACTTTCCGTAAATAGTCGTTCTAATTTTATTTAGGCATTTCCTAAAAAAAAAATAAAGCAACTTTCAATATTATTATTTCTCTCCACCAAACTCACTTTACACTATTTAATATTATTATTTCCCTCCACCAAACTCACTTTACCCACTTTACACCATTTAATTTTATTATTACCCGCATTTTTTAATCTCCGTGTCTACAGTAATCGGATAATAAAAACTAGGACGGATGGAGTATGATATTAATTTATAAATGAATAATGAGTAACACTATTTAAAAAAAATACTATTCATCTCGAATAAGAATTTATACAACATAATATAAAATTTGAATTGTGTGTATTCCCAATTTTTTTTGTTGGTTTAATTACTTAATGGATGAATTGGGGTCATAGCTTTACATATGCTACTCTTAATGTTATTTTTTTTTTTATAAAGTTTAGTTAACTCAAAACCATGTGCAATGAAAAACAAAGTACAACGTATGCATGTGTTGATGGCTTCTTTATCAAATTGATAAAACTTTATTTTTTTAAAAGATAGAGTGCTTCAAACTCATGACCTATTTATTAGTATAAATTGTAATGTTCTAACCACTTGAGTTATTTTACTTTTTTATATCAAATTTATAAAATTGTTAAAAATCAGAGTAACATTCAACTTGTACATCAAATTATCAATGGTACAATACAATTAATATTTTATAATAAAAATAATTAATATTAGTGAACTAATACTCTATTCAGTTCTATTTAAAAAACATTTTGGCCCATTCACTTCATTTGCAATTTAAACGAGGTTTTACACTTTTCATTTTTATAAAGTATGTTACTTCTTGATTTATCATTGTGGGCAGCAAATGCACCATGTAACTCAAATGTATTTTTGAAACGTGTAATTTATTTTATTGAAATATTCAGCTTATTTGCACTGAAACGTTTAAATTTATTTTACACTGAACAAATTGAAATACAAATAAATTAAACATTTCAGGAAAACAAGTTACACATTAAAAAAATAATTATTCATTTAAAAGTATATTTTAATTACACCGTGCATATATTTTTTTGTCTTTTTTGTATAATAAAGTACATTAACCTTATTTTCTTGAATCTCTTTTTCTTCACTTTAAAAGTGAGTTTTCACAATTAAAAAAAACGTTTTTTAAACATCATACCAACTCATTGATCAAATCAAATTACGAATTACTAACAAACAATTAATCCAGTCGACCAAAATCCTATGAATTTAATATGTACCTCATCATATTAAGGACATGTTTTGAAATACTTAAAACAGCTTTCAAAAGCGCTTATTTTCAAAAGCTGTGAAAGGGAGCTTTAAAAATAAATATTTCTAAAAGCTATTTTAAGTGTTTCAAAATACGCCATAAATTTAAAAAACGGATATTCTTAATTTAATTTTACTTCACAAGTAAGTAAGTAGTATGAACCTAATTGTGAAGAAAAAGACAAACAAGGAAAAAAACAGAAATTTGGTTTTAAAAAACGAGTCCACAATTTGCACAACACGCCAAACGTTGTTCCCACGCCAGTTGTTGACCTAACGCACAAAATGACAAATTCTAACTGCCCCACCAACATATTTAATTTAATTACTTCTAAATAATTAATTATATTTCTATTTATTACTCCATTTGGTTCTAGCATTATAAGAAATTGAATAATTGCATACATAATTTTTTAAATGGTTACAAAAATTTCCTATAAAAATAATTTAATCTTTAAAGAGTGTTGAGTGAGAATTGTCTACGACCTGCCTATTAATCTTTAGAATAATCTATGAAAAAAATATATACATAAATAAATTTCTAGGCAAACAAATTATCTATGAACAAACTGTCTATACATTTATAATTTTCGTAGGCAAACAAATTAATTACACAAATAATTTTCTAGCAATTTATACTTTTATAGACAATTATATTTGTAGTTAAAAAATGATCTACAAATAAATTTACATGTGAATTACATTTTCATAGGTAAATTAATATATAAATGAAAATATCTATATGATTTGAAAAAATTGAAGGCAAGTCGTAGACAATAAATAAGACTATTTAAAGACAAAATTATTTTCGTTAGAAATTTTGTAGGCATGTTGAAAAATTTCTCCATTTTCTTGTAGCGTAGTTGAACATAAATTCCACACTTTTATTCAAATACTCACTCCATCCAAAATTAACTTATACCTTTGATTGACACACAAATTAAGAAAGTCAATGAATTAGTAAAATTTTATTGGATACATTTATAAACCTTCATGTACAGAGTAAAATAATAAATTGAATTGTGTATATATATGACCCAAAAAAATAATACATTTTTGTAAAATTATAAATATTGTGAGAGCGAGACTTATGTAGGGCATTCTATTTAAGGGTGTATAAGTTATTTTAGGATAATCGAATAAGAAAAATGTGCAAATTATTATGAGACGGAGGGAATACTACATTTAGAAAAAATAATTTTGTCCCTTTTAATAATTATAAACAATTCCTACATTAAAACTCGTGCAAATAGTAAATATTCAATCAATAAAAGTATGAAGGGAGCAATACATAAACAAAACAATAATAGTATTTATACATAATAATGATAATACGTATATATAACAATGATATTTTAAAAAATAAAGCTCATAGTGAGCTCGGGTTCACACAAATTTTTGACAAACCCATGTGCTCAAAACCCCCTTCCCCAACCCCAAATGTCCATTGCACACCAAAACTCTAACTAGATTTTGGTGCCTTTTCATACAAGACAAAATCTTTTATCAACTTGAGTTCATGCGAATTTTTTTTTTAAGTATATATCTCTATTTAAAATCAAACATTTTAAAAGTATAGTATGGCTTAAATATGAGTATTATTTGAAAGTTCCACCTACTTTATAATTAAAGTTTGTGAAGTAGGATAACTCATCAAATGTCACAAATTTAAAGTTTTTGTCTAATCTTCCTCGATTGAACACGACTCAATTTAAAAATTCAAAGTTCGAAAAATAACTCAAACTCAATCAAGGTCAATTACTCTGAATTTAAGAACCTATTAAGTCAAGTTATTACGCTCGAGTTTGACTCGATTAACTTCTATCGACCTTTTAATTTTACCGTATAATGCATAACTGCACAAATAACTTGTAAAGATTCGTTTTCAAATTCTACAAAATAACACTTTTAGATGCATTTTTTTTTCAATAGCTCTAACGGTATGTTTGTTTCGCGACTATCCCGACTGGACTTTGGAATTTACAATCTCAAACCATATTTTGTTTTGAAACTTAAAAAAAGAATTTTAAAATCCTATTAACAATACTCTATTTCATCACCTATTACTACATTACTTTTTATTCTCTCTATACACTCCACTTTTTTATTCTCCCAATACACTCAAAATAATATAATAATATCACATCAATCAACTTTTTCATCATCCTACCCTATAAAATGCCATAACAAACATACATTTTAACTATTCATCAAGATTTTGAAATTCTAGGACTTCAAAGTCCGAAATTTCCCACGTCCACTATATGCCCAAAACAAACATACCCTAAGACATTATTTTACAAACAAGTGATTTTGAAAGTTGTTTTTAGGTATTGCAATAAAGCCCTAAATCTTCTTTGTGCAAATACCCCTATTTTTTTTATAACTCGAAATTCGGTCCAACGATCGACTAATTCAGGAGATCAGAACCCATCGTTCACTAACAGAGAACCCCCATTTTTCAAAACTCTATAAAAATTGTCTCATCTAAAAAAAAATGAGCGCATTTTATCAATTTATGATCTACTAGTCAAATCAAACAAGATTACAATAAAGAACAAATAGAAACATTATTTAAAAAAAGTGTAGACGATGTGGAGCCATCAAGGCAACATGTTTTTATTGTGGCACGTAGCAACAATTTTATAAGTAAAATTACGGCGATTGACTCGTCACTTTCATTGAAAAAATACATACTTCCTAAGATATTTAATGCAAAATAACTTAATGCAGATATTAATTCCACCATATATTTACTGTAGTACATTTAACTTTCCGTACAAATTAAATCAACTTTTCAGCCGTGCACATTAATAGAAGTATTATGTACATTAAATGGTTTTGGTATTTGGTAACATCATTTATTTATAATTATAATTAAGATGGTGTAATAAATTTAAAATGAAAAAAGTTTATGATTTAATAAGACTGAAATATTAGGTTTGGTTAGATTTAATATAAACTCTATTTTTTTTTTCCTCACATCCGTATTCCACTATTCCCTCTAAATTGTAATCTTTCTACTTTTTTCGGGATGAGTTAGTTGAGACTATTGAGTATCCATATACTCACTTTAATTTTAATATAGTCTTGATCATAATAATAGTAATTAAAAAAAAAAACTCTATTTCTTTAAAAAAAAACTTTATTTTTTTCTAAGTAATCACTTTTAACCCTTAATTTTTTTAATTTTTTATCAATTCTAACACATATTAATTTTTCGGATTGAGTTAGTTGAGTAAAATCATACTTTATTTCAATTAGTATTTAAAAAAATATATATATTTGTCCCATTTTTGGTAAGATTTGTCTTGTGTGTATTTAGATTTCTAACATATAGTGAGTACTAGGAAAAAAAAAGTTTGTGTTCTTCTAAGAAATCTATTTTCTTTTTCCCCTTTTTGTGTGTAATGCTAAGAAATCTACTTTGAATAAGTATTTTTTTTTTTACGCCGACATTCATATAAGTCGTATCTTCCTGGAAAATAAGATTAAAGATGTTTTTAACTTTTAAGTACTATATGAAATTATGAATATTAATTGTCAAAAACAAAATTATCGATTTGACAAAAATAAAATGCTAAAATTAAATATTTTACCTTTTTTACATGTCTCTCAAAATCTTGTCTTCCCTTTTCCTCCCTCTCTCTCAAGTAACGCTACTCATGATAGGAAATTCAAAATTTCTGCACTAATCATGGCTAACCGTTGTCTTTCTCCCAATGAATTCGATCTCTGCAGTAGTCATGACAACGGTTAGTCATGACTACTGCAGAGATTTTGGATTTCCTATCACCAATTCGATCTCTGAATTCATCAAACCTCATCTTCTACCACCAATTGTTTCATCATCTGAATTCATCAAACCTCATTTTGTATCATATTCAAATTGAAGTTACCGTAAAATATAGGCTCACATGTATTAATTTTGTTCTATTTATACAAACCTGAAAACGTTTTAGGGGGTGTTTTGAAACACTTAAAAAAGCTTCCAAAAACACTTATTTTCAAAGCTTCCTCTCACAATTTTTAAAAATAAGTGCTTCTGAAAGCTGTTTTAAGTGTTTCAAAACACACTCGTCACATCAGTTCCCCCAGAAACGTTGGGTCCCACATCAGGGGAAGAGGGCAGGGGTTGGTCTGCACGTGACCGACACGAGCCTACGCTTTTAATAACAACTCTAGGGGACGACAAAATTTCCCTCCTCCCTTCCCACATCCCAAATTACTTAATCAAAGTGTGAGATAATATATAAAATAATCAATAAATAAACAAATTAAACGTATAGGTATAAAAAAGATTGAGCATTTAAAAAAATATATATAAATTTTTAAAAATACATCTAAATTGCACAAGACCCTCACATTTAAAATTGATTTTTTTTTTAAACTCTCACATTTAAAATTGATAGTATTGAGGGTTGTCATTTTCGGGTGGATTGCTTATAACACTCCCATTAGAGTAGAAAATAACAAAAGACAACGAGTAGGAACAAAAACTGGAGCAATTCCACTCCCATAAAACAAACAAAAATCATAAATAGAGTGGTTGTCGTAATAAGTGCCCTGCACTTGGCAAAAAGAAAAAAAAAAAGAAGCTGCCCTATAGCCTTTTATAATAATATTATAATATTCAGATTCCAAATTAAATTACTATGACTTTTTTGGCTTTCCATCTATTTTATTTTGAGTGAATTCGATAATAAGATCCCAAGACACCGTCTTATTTCATAATACATTTTAAAGCGCAAGAATTATACAAAACAAAACATGCAATTATTCTAAACAGAAGCATACAACTATGTTCCCATATTAATAATTGCACTTTTCTACGTAAATAAGTCGTATTTTTCAGCATAACAAGTTGCAAGCTTCTAAAATATACTATGAGTGCACGGCGCACCCAGGTGCATATACAAGATCTAGCCTTTTATTTTACTTTTCAAATTAATCTTTTATGAAGTAATTTAGAATATTATCAAATTATACTTTTGAGTTTTGACTGATCAAAGAATTTTATTTAAATGGTTGAAGAATGAAAAACTTTGAAGTAATTTTAGGACATTATAAAATAGTGTCATTTGTTTTTCATATTATTTTTTGTCAAGAGGTAAAAGTGAGTAAAGTAAAAATATGTGGAGCTGAAATGTGTATGTATTTTTCCAAAATACAAGGATGTGATATATAAGTAAAATATGTGAAGTAGAAGGGGGAAAAATTAAAAAAATGTTAAAGTACAATTTGCAAAACTGTAAATTTTTTATTTTTTATTTGTTAGGAATTCTGTTGGGACTTTTGGTCAATCAAATTCTCTTCTAATTATTCGAAAATTATGAATCTTTGGAGTTGAAAAGATGTTATTGAATTTAGGGGGAGTGACTCTAAGGTACAAAGTCACTCTTCAGGTGACTTTAAGATACAAAGTAACTTTATTTTGACTCAAAGGTACAAAAATATGGTTAAAAAGACTAAGTTGCCCTTCTGTCCGTTTTCTGCACTTCTGACGCATTTTGGAGTGCAGTTTTTTTAATTTTCTGCACTTTCGTCTTTTTTATTCCACTTTTTATTAGTTGTAATTTTTTATATAATTTAATTTAAATTTCAGATTTTATAAAATTTGTACTTTCCCAAAATGCGCACTTGGTAAAAAAAAAGTATGAATACATACAAAAATGAGATAATGGGTATTTTTGGTACAAATTGTATCTTAGAGTCACTTTAAAGATACTTTATACATTAGAGTCTTTTTGTTTGAAACTTTGTATTGGAGAGTCATTAATTCTTGAATTTATTGTCATCCTCACGATATTTACATATTTATCCTACCTCGTCCCATGGTCATCCTTAATTTCTTTTTATATTATTAAATTCTCTCGTGTGGGATATTGACACATAATTAGAACAATCTAAAGTGAAACTTAAAATCTAAATTGTTAAAAAAAAAAAGTTCAACTGAAAGTTTGTGCATGGCTTTAAATTTATAACATGATAATTAAAATTATTAAATTTGTATTTAGATTGAAGAACTTTAGAATTAGTCCTAAAAAGGAATTTATTTGAGTGGCTCCTACATCTATAATAAGAAGTTTGAAATGAAATAGAGAGAGTAGTAAAAAGGGGGCAAAAATTAAAATTAAATGAATAAGTGAATAAAATACATTCACTTTAAATATGGTTCACATGACATGATTTCACTTAAGAAGTTGCCTTCTTTTTTTTTTCCCAAAATACTTTATTTATTTTAAAAATGTCATGTTTCAAATATATTATCAATAAAATTATTTGTTCATATAGAAAGATAAATGTTTGAAAAATCAAAGTTAATTTGAATGGAAATTTATTATGCTCATGTAACATAACTCAACTCATGTAAAATATGATTATATAACAAATAAATAAATTGACTCAACCAAGAATGAAAGGGTAGTTTATGAGAACTTATACTTTAATTCGAATAACAAAAAATCATAAAATTACTAATTTGAATAAATAAAATTATCGTTTTGAAGGGAGAAAATAGGACTTTAAGAGCTATCCACCTAAAAATCACATAAGACAAAAAATATTTTTCTTTTTCAATCAAAAACAAATATTCATTAAATCGTAATAGTCAAAGAGTTTACATAATTTAAAACTACAAACCTCTAATGTGAAATTTGTTCATAATATAAAACTGATACTATGAATAAGTTTCACTGGAATCTTACTCTTAAAACTATTCTATTAGCCATAGGTGGAACTTCCGTGATTTTATGTTCTAGCTTATTTGAATTGAATAAATTTGAAACTTCTTCGCAACATGTGTAGAGTTGTTAAAATTTAATACCTATTTGAATATATAACTTAAGTAGAACTGTTAAACAAATGATTAGCTCGAGAGTTTAACTCGAGTCGATTCTTTAAGGCTCAAACTTCGCTCATTTATGTTGATAAACGAGTCGAGCTCAGCTCATAAAATATTTGATACTAACGAGTCTAATCAAGCTCGACTCGTGAAGCTCGATAACCAAGATTTTTTTGTAACTGCATTAGGCTCATCAGGTGTGGCTCGACTCGTTTGCAAGTTGGTCGACCTCTATTTTTAACTGATTAATGTAATCAAGCCAACTCAAGCTCAACTCAATAAGAGCTCGTGTCGAGTTCGAACTTCAAGTACTCGGCTCAAATAACAACTCTAAACTCAAGTTATGTTGATTTTAATTTTCATTGTCTTGGCTCTTGACCATCTCAACTGATGTAGGGTTGGTTGATCGACTGAGTTCCCCCTTAAATGTAGTCAGCTAAGCTACAAATAACATTTTCTCCAAGGTCAAAAGTCCTAGTTATATTAAAAATTCTTGATACCTAGCTTCCAGTAGAGGCTTAGTCAAGATATCCATCAGTTGGGAGAACTTCTCGCACAACTAATAGTTGGATGAACCAAAGATGATATCATCTACATAAATCTTAAAATTTAGGACATCGTACCTTTCTTGAATTTTGAACAAGGTTCCACCAACTTTGCTTTTGATGAATCCTCGATCAAGAAGAAACTGAAAAAGAGTATCACAACAAGTTTTGGGAGCTTGTTTAAGTCTTTTAGAAGTTTTCTTAAACGGTCTTCATCAAAGCCTAAAGGTTGTTTAACATAAAATTCCTCCAAAAGTATTTTAAGAATGTACTCTTCGCATCCAATGGATACACTTTGAATCTCATGGATGCTACGTAAGCTAGAAACAACAAAATGATTTCAAGACAAACGACGAGAGCAAAAGTTTCATCAAAGTCTATTGCTCCAGTCTATGAGTATCCCTTAGCTATAAGCCTTGCCTTATTCCTAACTATAACATTATTCTCTTTCTTTTTGTTCTTGAATTTTTGTTCTTGAAGACCCACTTTATACCTATCACTTTTAAATAGTTAGATTTGTTCATTAGTTCTCATACTTGGTTCCTAGTGAATTGATTTATCTCTTCTTGCATTAACATCTAGTTGGAATCTCTTATTGCTTCTTCAACATAATTAGGTTCATGAGAATAGAGATAACAACAACACAATGAACTTTCACCGATATCTCGTCTAGTTTGGATTCTAAAACTTGGCAATCTTATAATGAGATCGATTGGATGATCACTCAACCAATTTCTTCTATAAGAAACCCTATCAGCTGGGTTATTCTCATTTGACGTTGAGTCTGGTAAATATACGCTACTTGGACCAATGATATCACCAGGTTGTACCGATTGACAAGGACATGACTCAACATTGTAAATGAGTCAAGTCTAGTAAATGTATGTTAGTTGAAATGATTTAAAAAAGATAAATTATTTTTTTAGACGATGTGCGATTACTGTAAATGAGTCGATTCGTTCGAGTCAAACACACAGTTGTTTAAACTTGTTTGAAATGTTATTGAACTTCAAAATTTATGTTTGAGCTTATTTGTTAATCTATCGAGTTGAACTCAAACGGGAGCTTTAATCGAATCGAACTCTTATAGTTTTATATATGTAAGCAAATAAATTTAATCACGAATTAAATTGCGACGCGTGGAAGTTACATGTTGAAAATCAATTAAATTTATTTATTGAAAATATAAAATTAATTCCTAATAAATAAATATATAAATAATTGATGGTGAAATTGGGCCTCTAAAGTCCAATAAATTAAAATTGGGCTTCTAAAGTCCAATAAATTAAAGTGAGCCTCTAAAGTCCCATAAATCAGCTTGGGCCTCTAAAGTCCAGTAAATTAAATTGGGTTCTTAAAGTCCAATAAATTAAATCAAGCCCAATATAAACTATGGAGCCCATTAAATCTTTCTAGATAACTCCAAATCTTTTGGCCCGACAGATCAAGCCCGTCAAATCTAGGGTAAATGCCACATTCTACACCTATACAAAAGGGTCTCATTTCTCTCATTTGACACACAAAAAATTGAATACACAAAAGTTTGTAAATCCTACCGACCGAATTTTGTGATTCAAAGTAATTCTTCAAGGTGTTCTTCAAGGAAGTCGACCACGAACGATCTTCGATCCAAGATCAAGGTGCTTCCCCTTGGATCCACGTTCTCCAGGTGGAAGTTTTTCAAGTTCTTCAAGGAAGTTATTCTTGAAAATAAAAAATCAAGCAAGAATCGTCTTCGATCCAAGATTACGGTGCTAAGCCTCTTGGGTCCACCTCTTGGGTCCGCCTTCTTGCCATAAGTCCCTCGAAAGTCCATTTAATCCAAGATCAAAGTGTGAAACCCCTTGGATTAACATTATAAAGTCACAGTCTCTTTAATCAAAGATCAAGATGCTAAACCCATTTGATTAATATTACAAAGTCCACGGATAAGATCCGGTTGCGGATCTGACTCCGAAAATCTTGAAAAAAAGTCAAAATCAAGATCGAAGAGAGAATCAGAGGATCAAGTTAGAAATTCTACTCGAAATTTATACTCAATACAAGAAGTTATCTTTGTAATTCATTTTTCGTGTTTATTCATATTATTAAATACGAAATTTGTGTTTACACTATATTCACACTAATTTTATCTTTTTTTACATATCAAACTCGAGTCAAGTTTATGTTGGGAATATACCGGAAAATATGCTTTTACTTTGTATAATCAGACTGAATTTCGGACTTATTACTGAAATAAATTATTTTTCACTGATGCTTTAAATATCATCGAATGTTACATATATTTACTGCATAACTGTTCAATAAATAGTACGTGTTACATTGTAGTTAATTTAGTGATACCAGATCACATAAGATTAAATTAACAGTCCCTTGTAACTAAAAGTACAACATTCACGACCTAGATGGAAATGAACAATCCATCGTGAAAGGTTGAAGTGTAAGACTCAGATTGGTTTGTCTTGACCAAGAGATTACACTAGTGCATGTCTAGTGCACTGAAGAGGACCTACAGGAGGACAAACTCTCCATAACTGAACTAGGAAGAATTAGACCTCAGTGGTTCGTTATTTCTTAATCTTCATCCCTTAAATAAGATCGTCTGCGGTTAGTAATTATTGCTTTGACTTATTACGGGTAGAGAATCAAGGAGATTCAATACTTTATATCTTGGGCAATATTATTGGTCACATACAATTGCTAAGATCTAATACGGATAATCGTGTGCAAGTACGCTTGTTCGATTTGCCCCCTTGGGAGGTTCATAAGTTTTATCATACCAAATCTTGCAAGTGGAACTAGTTTCCGGTATGGATAATAATGTTGAACCGTTCCTTTACCAAGGATAAAAGATATTAATTAATGGAAAGCTATTTCAGTGGCTTGAATTAATTAATGAGCTAGATAATCTTAAACACGGGAAATAATAACCGGGAGCCATATTAACTGTAATATGGGTTAAGATGGATAGTGCAATATTAATTATGTAGTGGGATTAATTAATATTTATGGGCTTGAATAATATTGTGGCTCAATATTGATAATTCAAGATCCATTGGAAGGTCCAATCTTAATTCTCTTAAAGGCCCCTCAAGTAGCCCAACATAAAGTCCAATAACTGAAAAAGGTGTTTAAAAATAAAATAAATTTTGTTGCCTATTTTTCCTAAATTTCGAAAATAGTGAATAAAAGAGGAGAAATATTTTCTTTGAATTTTGTTATGGAATGAAGATATGTATTCTTGGAATACAAGATTATCTCATTAAATTCAAGAAATCTCCCACTTGGTTATTTACTATGAAATTTCGAAAATTTTGAATAATTAAGGGAAAGAAAGATTTTCTTGATTTTCTTGAAAAGATATTATGGAAGATATGTATTCTTGCAATACATGTATATCTCATAAATTCAAGAAGATCCAAATCTTGGAATCTTGATCCTTATATTTTTCGAAATACACCATAACAAGAGGAGTTGAGATTTTTATGGAATATTTTAATTATGGAGAAAATAATATATGAGATATATTCAAGATTTCTTGGAGATCAAGAAAAAGATTTTCTTCCTCCTATTCCATGCAAAAATTTCGAGCACCTCCTCAGTATAAATAGGGGATGAATGTTTCATCCCCAGGTGAACACGAAAATTAGGTTTTCAGAAAAATATCAGCGTCGATAAAATATAAAATATTTTGAAACGTCGACAATTGTGTATTTTCGAAAAACGTCAATTGTGAGTGTACAATTCCATGTGCTGGAAAAATTAGTAAATCCACAAAGATGGTGCAACAAATTTTATTTTCCCTTTTGTTAATTGTTCGCGAGCTTCCTTCCACCGGATTGTCGAGCAAGGACTAGGGAATACTTGGGAAGGTTTTTTGGTGTGTTTTCATCGACGAGACCATTGCCATTCCAAGAGGTAAGTTCACACGTAAACTCGTAGTAATTCCGCATGCTAGTAATAATTATTAGAATTAAATTTGTATTTAAATATTCACCCCGAATAGATCTGTGCAACTTATTCCCCAACAACTGGTATCAGAGCCACGGTTTCGGGCTCTGAATTTTTTAAATTGTAATTTAATTCGCTGACATTAAATTTGAAATTGGATAGTAGAATTGCTAGATCTGTTTTGCAGGTATCCAATTGTCATGGAATTTAATGTGTTTATTTATGCATGCATATAAATTGTGGTTTTTAATTCGATTCGTTCGGATTCATTTTGTCTCGTGAGAAAATCCACGAGTAATCTCTATACAATTAACTGTGCACACCACTCACGAAATGCATCCTATAACACATCAACTGTTTCCGAGAAAAGAAAACGTTCATCAGACGTGAACGAGACACTTCTTTGGCATCTAAGATTAGGTCATATAAATCCAAAAAGGATCCAAAGGTTGGTGAAGGACGGTTCACTGGAGCTTCTCCAGGTTGAACCAATTCCAACCTGCGAATCATGTTTGGAGGGTAAAATGACCAAGAGGGCATTTGGAGCCAAGGGGAATAGGGCCAAAGAAGTGTTAGAGATCGTTCACACAGATGTATGTGGTCCAATGTCAACCAAAGTAAGAGGAGGTTATGAGTATTTTGTCACTTTTATTGATGATTACTCAAGGTACAATTATATTTTCCCTATGAAGCATAAATCTGAGACCTTTGAGAAATTCAAAGAATTTAAGGCTCAAGTAGAGAATCATAGGGAAAAACGTATCAAGTCTCTACGATCTGATCGTGGAGGTGAATACCTCAGTGATGAGTTTTTGAACTACTTATCTGATGAAGGGATTGCATCCCAGCTCACTGCACCCGGAACCCCTCAACAAAACGGGGTTGCAGAGCGAAGAAAAAGAACTCTTTTGGAAATGGTTAGATCTATGATGAGTTATGCGGATCTTCCCAAGTCGTTCTGGGGTCATGCCTTGGAAACAGCAGCTTACATTCTGAACTTGGTGCCATCCAAATCGGTTCCCAAAACTTCCAAAGAATTGTGGACCGGGCGCAAGCCTAGTATGAGACACATGAGAATTTGGGGGTGTCCGGCCTACGTGTTGGACAAGGAAGCAGTTAATTGGATTCTCGATTAGAATTAAGGTTGTTTGTAGGATACCCCGAGGGAACAAAAGGGTGTATGTTCTATGGTCCCGAAGATCAAAAGGTGGTCATAAGCACCCACTTTAGATTTTTGGAAGAAGACTATATGAACGAAAGAAAACCCAGAAGTGAGATTACCTTAAATGAGCTAAGAGAGCAAACCTCAATGCCAACTGTACTAGATGATATACCAAACGACACGCTTTCACAACCGGAGCCTCGTCGTAGTGGGAGGGTTGTAAGACAGCCAGAGAGATTCATGGGAATATGAGAGACTCAGACTTGATTCCTGGATAAGACGAATCAGACCCATGGACATATGACGAGGCACTCCAAGATAAGGATGCAGATTCTTGGCAAACAGCAATGAAAGCCGAAATGGGTTCTATGTTTCATAACAGAGTGTGGGAGCTAGTCGAACCACTTAATGGGGTCAAACCCATTGGATGCAAGTGGGTATATAAGAGAAAAAGAGGACTGGACGGGAGGGTGGAAACCTTCAAAGCAAGACTAGTGGCGAAAGGTTATACTCAGAAAAAAGGGATCGATTATGAGGAAACTTTTTCGCCCGTAGCCATGCTTAAATCCATCCGTATTCTCTTATCGATTGCTGCGCATTTCGACTTTAAAATCTGGCAAATGGATGTCAAGACAACTTTCCTTAACGGAAGTCTTGATGAAGAGATCTATATGCAACAACCCCAAGGCTCATGAAGTCCATTTACGGACTCAAACACGCATCCAGAGCTTGGAACCAATGTTTTGATCATGTTATAAAGTCTTCTGGGTTCGATCAAAATGAGTTTAAAAGTTGTGTGTATAAAAACGTGTCGAAACTGCATTGGTATTCTTAGTACTATACGTAGATGACATTTTGATCATCGGGAACGATGTAAAGGTGTTATCAGACGTAAGGGCATGGCTTTCAAAACAGTTTGATATGAAAGACTTAGGGGAAGCCGGACACATCCTTGGGATCAACATCACTCGAGATCGCAAGAAAATGATGATCGGCTTATCGCAAGCTTCATACATAGACATTGTCTTGAAACACTTCAGCATGCAAGATTCCAAGAAAGGCTTCGTACCTTTCAGACATGGAATCCATCTATCCAAGAAAATGTCCCCTAAGACGCAAAATGAGATATATGACATGAGAGGTATTCCTTATGCTTCGGCTGTCGGAAGCCTCATGTGTGCAACCTGTGTACGAGACCGGATATCTGCTTTGCCGTAGGCATGGTGGTAAGATATCAAAGTAACCCGGGGAAAGAGCATTGAACGGCAGTTAAAAACATTCTGAAGTATCTGAAAAGAACTCGGGATATAATGTTGGTTTATCAGTCATATAGTCCAATCCCCATTGGCTACACGGACTCGGATTTCCAATCAGACATAGACTCCAGAAAATCTACCTCTAGTAGTGTGTTTTGCATGGGGGGGAGCCGTGACATGGAGAAGCGTCAAGCAGAAATGCGTCGCAGATTCTACCATGGAAGCCGAATATGTAGCTGCTTGTGAGGCAGCGAAAGAAGCGGCTTGGCTCAAGAACTTTCTAGTGGACTTAGATGTGGTTCCGAATTTGCCCAGCAGAATCACTGTTTATTGTGACAATGCCGGAGCAGTTGTAAATTCAAGGGAACCAAGAGCCCACAAAGCCAGCAAACACATTGAAAGGAAATACCATCTTATACGAGATATCGTTAAGAGAGGAGATATAGTTGTGGCAAAGATAGCGTCTGAGGACAACCTAGCAGATCCATTCACAAAGAGTCTGCCTCTGAATACATTCGAGAGATGTGGAAGGAATGGGTGTCAAGACCGTTGCCAATCTGCTTTGAGTATAAGTGGGAGAAATTATTAGGTTCGTGTAGGTGACATTAGATGTCACAGACAACACGAGACATGTTGTAGTATACTTAAAAGCAGACTTTGAGTATAAGTGGGAGATTGTTGGGATTATACTAGAAATTATGCTTTTTACTTTGTATAATCAAAACTGAATTTCGGACTTATTTACTGAAATAAATTGTTTATCGCTGATGCTTTAAATATTATCGAATGTTACATATATTTACTGCATAACTGTTTAATAAATCGTACGTGTTACATTGCAGTTAATTTAGTGATACCAGATCACAGAAGATTAAATTAACAGTCCATTGTAACTAAAAGTACGCCATTCACGACCTAGATGGAAATGAACAACCCATTGTGAAAGGTTGAAGTGTAAGGCTCAGATTGACTTGTCTTGACCAAGAGATTACACTAGTGCATGACTGATGCACTGAATAGGACCTACTGGAGGATAAATTCTTCAGAACTGAACAAGGAAGAATTAGACCTCAGTGGTTCGTTATTTCTTAATCTTCGTTCCTTAAATAGGATCACGTGTGATTGGTAACTATTGCTTTGGCTTATCATGGGTAGAGATTCAACGAGATTCAATACTTTTTATCTTGGACAATATTATTAGTCACATGTGATTGCTAAGATTTAATATGAAGAATCGTGTGCAAGTACGCTTGTTTGATTTGCCCCCTTGGGAGGTTCATAAGCTTTATCATACCAAATCTTGCAAGTGGAACTAGTTTCCGGTATGGATAATAATGTTGAACCGTTCCTTTACCAAAGATAAAAGATATTAATTAATGGAAAGCTATTTCAGTGGCTTGAATTAATTAATGGGCTAGATAATCTTAAACACGAGAAATAATAACCGGGAGTCATATTAACTGTAATATGGGTTAAGATGGATAATGCAATATTAATTTTGTAGTGGGATTAATTAATATTTATGGGCTTGAATAATATTATGGCTCAATATTGATAATTCAAGATCCATTGGAAGATTCAATCTTAATTCTCCTAAAGGCCCCTCAAGTAGCCCAACATAAAGTCCAATAACTGAAAAAGGTGTTTAAAAATAAAATAAATTTTGTTGCCTATTTTTCCTAAATTTCGAAAATAGTGAATAAAAGGGGAGAAAAATTTTCTTTGAATTTTGTTATGGAGTGAAGATACATATTCTTGGAATACAAGATTATCTCATTAAATTCAAGAAATCTCCCACTTGGTTATTTACTATGAAATTTCGAAAATTTTGAATAATTAAGGGAAAGAAAGATTTTCTTGATTTTCTTGAAAATATATTATGGAAGATATGTATTCTTGCAATGCAGGTATATCTCATAAATTCAAGAAGATCTAAGCCTTGGAATCTTGATCCTTATATTTTTCGAAATACACCATAGCAAGAGGAGTTGGGATTTTTATGGAATATTTTAATTATGGAGAAAAGAATATATGAGATATATTCAAGATTTCTTGGAGATCAAGAAAAAGATTTTCTTCCTCCTATTCCATGCAAAAATTTCGAGCACCTCCTCAGTATAAATAGGGGATGAATGTTTCATCCCTGTGAATGATTTAAAATTGGTTTTTAGGAAAAATATCGGCGTCGATAAAATATCAAATATTTTGAAAAGTCGACAGATTGTGTATTTTCGAAAAAACGTCAATTGTGAGTGTACAATTTATGTCTTTGGAAAAATTAGTAAATCCAAAGGTGCCACAAGAACAAATTTTATTTTCCCTTTTGTTAATTGTTCGCGAGCTTCCTTCCACCGGATTGTCGAGCAAGGACTAGGGAATACTTGGGAAGGTCTTTTGATGTGTTTTCATCTACGAGACCATTGCCATTCCAAGAGGTAAGTTTACGTAAACTCGTAGTAATTCGCATCTCATTAGGATTTCGTGTGAATTGTTTATATCATTGATTTGTTGTTGAATTATTATTTGAATTAATATAAGATTAATTCATGCTAGTAATAATTGTTAGAATTAAATTTATATTTAAATATTCATCCCGAATAGATCCGAACAATTAATTCCCCAACAGTTTAAAACGTTACAAAGCATACGTTCAACCTTATTTGTCTCTATAATGAATACGCCTCAAACCCTTTTAAAATTGTACAAGTGTATTGCCCCTCAATGACACAATCGAATGATAAGATCTATGGACAATATGGAGTCTCGATACATTCAACTTATTCTACCCTGAACAAATTAAGCATTTTAATATATATAAATTGCACATTTAAAAAATACACTTAAATTTCACGATATATATACAATCCACCCAAGAATTTGCCATTGTATAATTGTGTATATGCAAAATAAGAGTAACACTCATGTGAACCAGGTTCACTTATGAATCATATCACTGTTATGTGTAACTAAAAATTATTACTGTTATGTACAAAAATTTTCACTGTTTAAAAATACAAAATATTTTCTAAATAACAATTTTTTTTATTTATAATAGTAATAATTTTTATACATAATAATAATTTTTTTTTATATAACAGTGATACTTAAATAATCGAGTTCATACCACGAACCATATCTATATAAGTTTTTGTCGCAAATAATGGGCATAGTTGTTGGTGGGCCTATCCAAATAGTTAATTTCCACCCAATCCTCCCCCTCAATTTTGTCGTCTCTCTCGCCTCCGCCTTCCCCCGTCGTTCTTTTGCCTTTGACTCTCTCTTCCCCCTATCACAGTAAAGAGTACGCGCCACCTTACTTTCTCTCTCTTCTTTTTCTACTATTTTCCTATATAATATATATATATATTCTCCCACATGATTTCTAGTATATTTTATTTCCCTCTCACCCCAGTCTCTATTTGGTAGTATTGATCCTTTTCCACTTCTGTTGAATTAGATAACCCTCCTCCTGTCTCTGCAATTTTTCGCAACTGTCTTCTTTGTTTTCTTGTTTAAAATCGCTAAATCAGAAAAAAGAAAAAAGGGGTTTGTTTAATAGTGAGTGAAAAGAGTATTTAGGGGTGAAACAGACAGTGGAAATCCCTTTTTCGTTTTCTTTTTGGGGGATCATTTTGTGGAATTTCCGGAGTGCAGCTCTGTTACAATCGGTTATGGCGGGCAGTAATGAAGTAAATGTTAGCGAATCAAAGGTAATCGTACTTTATTTCTTCTCTTGATGGTTTGAATTTCGTAATTTTATTGTTTTTTGATTTGGAATTAGGGTCGTTCCGGATGTGGGTTTTTGAAATTTCCCCGATTTTGGATGAATTTTTGTGATTAAAATTGGGGGTTTCAGCTTGTTTGTTAATGGAGATGTGATTATGGAGGAAAGAGGTGCGATTTGTGGTTGAAAATTGAAATCTTGCCAATTTTCAATTGAGGGTTTTTCTTCGTTTTTTGTTTTTATTTGGGGGTTTCTGACTTTGCAGTCCATGTGTACCGATTTTATGCTTGTTTGTTGGAGTTTTTAGGGGCCTTTCTCTACTTTTCATTTCCTTTCTTTTTATGGATATGCATGATTTTTCTTTTGCTTTTCCGCATTTTCTTTATTAGATGATTCCCTTACTGGGTTTGATGATGCTGATTTGGGGATATTTGTGCATATTTGATCAAAAATTTCCATATCAATATGATTTTTGACTTGTATTGTGTGCTGTAATTGACCAATAAGGAAACCACTAGCAAAATTGACTCTCTGTTTATCTGCAGAGAGTGGTTCCCCTCAATACATGGATCCTTATATCCAACTTCAAGCTTGCTTACAACTTGCTCCGTCGCCCCGATGGCACGTTTGACCGCACTTTGAACGAGTTTCTTGATCGAAAAGTGACTGCAAACGCCGTCCCAGTAGACGGGGTTTACTCGTTCGATGTTGTAGATCGTGCAACGAGCCTTCTCAACCGTGTTTACCTAACCGCTCGTGAGAACGAGCCCCAGTTAGGTATTGCAGAAGTTGATAAGCCCTTGAGCACCTCTGAGATCGTCCCCGTGATCGTGTTCTTCCACGGGGGCAGTTTCGTACATTCCTCAGCCAACAGTAGAATCTACGACACTTTCTGCCGTCGCCTAGTTAGCACGTGCAATGCTGCGGTCGTCTCTGTGAACTATCGCCGTTCACCAGAGCATCGGTACCCTTATGCTTATGATGATGGATGGAATGCCCTTAGGTGGGTACACTCTAGGCCATGGCTTCGAAGTGGGAAGGATGATAAGGATCGTAAAGTTCACGTTTATTTAGCTGGTGATAGCTCGGGTGGTAATATCGCTCATCACGTTGCTGTACGAGCGGCTGAAGAAGGGGTCGAAGTTAAGGGCAACATTCTTCTTCATCCCCTGTTTGGCGGACAGGATAGGACCGAATCGGAGAAAAGATTGGATGGGAAATACTTTGTAAGGATTCAAGATAGGGATTGGTATTGGAGGGCTCATTTACCAGAAGGCGAAGATAGAGACCACCCCGCGTGTAATGTTTTCGGGCCTAGGAGTCGATCCCTAGAGGGAATAAATTTCCCGAAAAGCCTGGTTGTGGTGGCTGGATTGGATCTTCTTCAAGATTGGCAATTGGGTTATGTTAAAGGGCTCGAGAAATCGGGCAACAAAGTGAAGCTTCTTTATCTCGAAAAGGCAACAATCGGGTTCTATTTCTTGCCTAATAATGATCATTTCCATTCGTTAATGGATGAGATGAAAAGCTTCATCGTATCTTAACTGTTGATATACGTATAAGTTATAACTCTTGTCACACGCAGCCATACGTAACAGAAGCTTGACTTTTTTTTATTACTCAGGGTTCGTTTCTTTACTGGCCTCGTTTTTAGCAGTTATGGTGTGTAGTAGTATGATTGTGTAGAACGATAGAATCTACTTCTTTTTGGTGTTGATAACTTGTCATCTGTGGTGGTGTTGGTGGTGATGATGATGCTCGTCCCTCGGGGGTATTTTGGGCATCGGTTTTTCTTGATTCGAAGGTCGTTGCGTTGGTCGTAATCCAATATATGGATTTGGGTTGGGGGTAAATCCATGCTGCTGCTGCTGCTATATTTCATCTGTATTTGCTACTTGTGCTCTCTTTAGAAATATATACAGTTTTTGTGTTTATATGTAACACTCTAAACTTTTATCCTATATTATTATACTAATTTTATAATTGTCTTTTCTTCTCTTTACATATGATTTCTGAATCTCCTGTAAATGTTGCACCTATATTTGGCATTTGATATTATTATTTCAGGTTCACGTGAATTCTCTTCTTAAAGTACTATCAATGTTACTAGTTGTCGTCGTTTAGTATGTGAAGTGTTTAAAAAGTGATGATTCGTATGTTAAAGGGTGATACTTGAAAATGAGAGTTCACGTGAATCCGGTTTTACAGAAAACTTACTCCATCATCAAGTGTAGCATCATCCCGAATTCGAGTTGAATGATAGCTTTGAGTTTCTATTAGTAGTAACTGTTGACAAGTTATGGACTTATGGTACTTCATACAAAATCCTCAAGATCAGATTTTGCAAAATCACTTTCTGAAAATAGATAGCCTTATCTTATATTATCTTTGATTTAATTTCAATCACTTCTCGTCACTCAATCCTTGTATTCTTGAAAGATTTCAACCCCACTCTTTAATGACAAGGTTCACACCTGTTTTTTTGGTTTGATATTCATGACTCGGTTTAATATTACGAGTGGGATTAAATAGGTTTAGTTGGACTCATATAAATAATGATCATACACCTATATTAGGGTCAGTCTCTCGTGACATTTGTTCACCATGAAATTGAATCTGTATGTACTAAATGGATTGAGTTGGATCTTTCTGTTATCACGATTAATATTCTTTTAGTAATAGAAGTCATACCGTTTAGTTAATACGTCTAATACCCTTTTATAATCTAAGTCATACCATTCAGTTATATTATCCAGGTTTTTTGAATCCCCTTGTGTTAAACCTTTTCACTGTATACTTTGTCCTTGCATTATTATATAAAGTTAGTTTTATGTGAAATACTTTTGTTGTACCACTAGTTTGCAACTATTACTTTATAGTAAAACTACTAATATTTTTAATAAAACCACTCATATTATCAAACTAACATCTTTCAATAAAACAGCTAACACTGTTAAGTGTGGATAACTAAACTAGTTAGAACTTCACTACCTAAGATCCTGAGGTCTTGAGTTTGAGATACGAAGAGGAAAAATTTATTCCCTCTTATTGCGGTTCCGATCTATAGCGAGACAAAAAGATGTGTCATGTGCCCGGTGGTAAAAGGAACTATTGTAATTAATTATCTTAGGAAACTATTGTAATTAATTATCTTAAAAAATAATTAACACTATTTAAAAATACAGACAAAATGCAAATCAATTTCAGAACAAAACTAATTTACATAAGACTCTGTCTACAATACAAGGAAATATGACTCATGGACATACACTTTCAGAAGGTATTACTGTACACAATGAAAGACACATGTAGAATCACTTATGGGGCGTTTGGTTCACGGGATTGAATTGATTAAGTGTGATAGGGATGAGTGAGATTGAGTAAGATTAGATTGATTGAACTGAATTTGTTTGAATCAAGATATACTTTTGGATTGTAGGATTGGAGTGAAGGATTAGATGGGATACCTATTGAAATGTCATAAACACTCTGAAATTGAATTGAAACAACACACTTCATTCTTGTGAATCTATTCAAACAATAGAAGGACAATTTGTAATTTTGCACTTGGATATGTTCTATCCTACCTTTCACATGTGATTGACATATCCCTCCATGAAGGAATTTTATACATTTTCTACCCGGGCTTAAAACATATCGTGGGCCCTCATCCCACAAACCAAACGGTAGATTAGTTGAGATTAAAATCACAATCCTAGTCTGTCTCAATCAATCACGCGAACCAAAAGGGGCCTTAGGGTATGTATGTTTCGGGACTCACCTGGATGAACTTAGGATTTTGAAAACCTCGTCCCATTATAGTTTGAGATTGGAAACTAGACTTCAAAATCTTCTCCTATAAAGTACATTTACACCCCTATTTTTCACAAAATTCAATACAATCACATCACTACTTTTCTCACTCTCAACACAATATAATAATACCACATCAATTATTATTAAATATTGATTTGACATAAAGTAAAATTTTACCCTATTAATATCTCAAAACAAACACATATTTTTTACTATTCATCAAGACTTTTAAATTCATTGAATTTTGAAGTCATGACTTTTCCCGCATACCTAAATCCCGAAATAAGCATACCCTAAAAGTTACGTATTTACATTTTTTCTTTGATGATTCGGTATTCATTCAAAAAATGATTAGTTTGTGAGATCAATCCCACTGTCCATTAACGAGATCCCCAATTGAAGCAAGAACATGAACTTGCCCAAGAACACATACTTACATGACGTATTAGTGTACAATAAAAGATACATGCAAGATCACTGAAGGACACATATGAAATACCTCCAAAACGTACTACTATAAAATAAAAAATTACACGTAGAATCATTGAACATCACATATTTTCATATAACATAAGTAATATTTATTTATTTTGTTCAAAAAAAGTAATTAATTGTTGGTCTTAATGGTGTCCTTGTTAGATATATTAGAACAATGTTCCGTAAAGCGTGGACCACGGAATCCCCTTATGAAACCAACCAAAAATAAATAAATAAAAAGAATCCCCCTCCACCTAAAGATTAACACATCCAAATCCTGCCAAAACCAAACAGTGGATCTCACTATCATCATCTATTCATCTCATTTTGGACTATGACTTTTATACACCAGGTGCACCGTACACTTTATAATATATTTTAGAAATGTTGAGGGAAATTTAAATAAATGGATTATTTTCAATTCTCTCTACAAGTTCGGACTTTTAGATAAAACGAAATTCTCTCATGGTATCAGAGCCTCTGGCTCAGCCCAGATTCTGGGTTCGATTCCCATGGAAAACACTCCATCCATTTAAATTGTCCACTCGTTGGATCTCCTCCCCAGAGGGCAGAGACAATGATTCGGCCCACGAGTGATGGGAAGTGTTGAGTTAAATTAAAATAAATGGATTATTCCCAACCCTCTCTACAAGTTCTAACTTTTAGATGAGACGAAATTCTCTCAAGAAATATACAATTTATTGTGTAAACATAAATTGTGTATTTTTAAAATATATTATATATAGTGTGCGGTGCTCCTAGTGCATATTAGATCCAATCCTAATTCTGATTTTATTAATTCTTGAGCGCACTTACATTCTTGATCAATATTGGCTGCCTTTGGACCTTATGCTTCATTACACGCAATAAGTTACACTTTTTCCTACATGTTATATGACTTGTGTCCAATACAAACATCTTAAATGTTGTATATGGTTTTGTAGTTATAGGTACAATTATGTTTTCTAATCGAACATTGATCGTTTGACGAATGTTAAAGACAAAATTAAGTGTCGAAAATTTGTGTCTAACAATTTCTAAGATAAGGGTTTATCAATCACCTTTTAGATTTACAAATCTACACTAAGATGTATTCGAGTTTAGAATATATATTTTCAAACCCTTTTCCAACCGTTAAGCGAAAATAATTAGTATTGACTAACAAATACTTCCTCCCTCAATCTCGTACTCGAGACCAATACGGACTTGGTCTAAGGAAAGCCGCTTCTTAAAGGGCATCTCTGAGGGTGTCTTCCTTATTTGTCTCCGCTGTGCCACTTTTTTTACAGTGCTATGAGAATGGAAGCCCTTCTCTTTCTTTCACTATTCCCACCTAGGTTGCTTGGCCGGCGGGATAGAACCAGCGCTTAGTAAGCTGCGGTCTAAGGACCCCTCGTCTTTCTTTGTTGGTCCAACCCAAGGGTAATGGAAGAGACCAAGGTTTGGTTATTTTTCATTTACTATTTATATAATATTTAATGTAAACATTGTTTATTAGTATTTGAGGGGATATAATTGTTTTTAGTTGAAGATATTGTAAACCTTTCTACTTTATTATTAAAATAGATGAGATGATAAAATAGTTTTTGAGGTGTTGAGAGGATATAATTGAAAAAAGCTATATTATTTTATTGTCATTTAAGGAAAGAGAAAACAAGTTTTTTAAAGTTTAGTAACTTTGCTTCGTTTTGAAATTGGTCCCGATTGTTTTGATTTTTTAATTTTGCTCATGTAAGTGTTATGACCCTGGATGGACCCAAATCCCCGCATTGGTATGATATTGTCCACTTTGGGCCAAGCCCGCACGAATTTATTTTTGGGCATCTCCCAAAAGGCCTCATACCAATTGAGATAGTGTCTATTCTAATAAACCCTATGATCCTCCTATATTATTACGATGTGGGATATTGTTTGATACCCCAACAATCCTCACCTCAAACAAAGACCACCGAGCCTCCCCCAAACGACTTGCTTTATCTAGGTCAACGCCGCCTAGCCCATAGAGACCTCCGTTTATTTCACCAAGGCTCACCATCTTATTCGTTCAACACCGGGGACTACTCCACACCATTTCGTGTGAGACCATGGCTCTGATATCACTGTTGGGGAAACTCCGCCCACCATTCATATCAAGAGAAAAATAAAACAAACGAGAAATAAATGAAGAAACAAAATCACAATCAACAACACAAGATTTTACGTAGAAAACTTCAAACACGGAGAAAAATCACGGACCACGAAAGAAATACAATCATACAGATTTTTCCTCTCTCGCTAGACACCTCTATACTATTAAAAGTCTACATGACTCTCACCTTCTCACAAATATGAGAAAGGAATTTAATTAGAATCAAACACTAGACTAAAGTCTATTGACCAGTGCACTTGTAACAAAGACACAAAGATTCCTTATATAGGATTTGGAAATCTCTTTTCCTTGTTCTCATCCGATGTGGGACAAAAACCCCTTTTATTTTAAAACCAAGCCCAACAATCTCCACCTTGGTAAAATAAAAGACCCCCGTTTATTTTACCAAGGCTCACCATCTTATTCGTTCAACACCGGAGACTACTCCACATCGTTTCGTCTGGGATCATGGCTCTGATACCACTGTTATGACCCTAGATGGACCAAAATCCCCGCATTGGTATGATATTGTCCGCTTTGGGGCAAGCCCGCACGGATTTATTTTTGGGCATCTCCCAAAAGACCTCATACCAATTGAGATAGTGTCCATCCTTATAAACTCCATGATCCTCCTATATTATTACGATGTGGATATTGTTTGATACCCTAACAGTAAGTTATTAAATTTTTTGAAATTAGTCATTTAACTTGATGTAGCAGGTCATCCAACAGGTAATCGTCACCTATGTAACTATTTTATTTTTTTTCTTTAACTTTGAAATGTTACCTAAACTTTTTTAATCATAATAATTTTGGGTGGAGATTTTTCTGTGTATTTTTTTAAATGGTTATTTTCTGCATATTTTGATTTATTTTTGAATTTTCAGTAAATCAACCCGATTTGCTTTGTCTTTTAGTATATAAATAATTTTTAGACCCGGCTCAAAACCTGATCAAAATTATCAGGATTAAAAAAATTCAAGTAGCACTTCGAAATTAAAGGAAAAAAATAAAATAATTACACATGTGACAGTTACGTGCTTGGTAACCTGCTGTAGCAGGTTAAAGAATGAATTTCGAAAGGCTAGGTCTTGTATGCACTCGGGTGCACTGTGCACTCATAGTGCATTTTAGAAGCGTGCAACTTGTTATGCTGAAAAGTGCGACTTACACAGAAAAGTGCAATTGTTAATATGAAAACATAGTTGCATGCTTCTGTTTGTAATAGTTGCACGTTTCTATTTGTATAATTGTATGCTTCTAAAATGCACTATGAGTGTACGGTGCACCCGGGTGCACATGAGACCCACTCATTTTGAAATAATTGAAAATTTACATGATCAAAATTAAAAAATCAAAACAATCAAAACAAATTTCAAAACGATGCAAAATTACTGAACTACAAAAAAACTTAATCCCGATCAATTATGTAATCGAAATTTAAGGAATATATAAAAATTGTGGTGATATGGGATGTGGAGTGTCGATAGTATATCCACATATCCAAACAAAGGACATGGAATGAATGTGGCATGCATTTAGTTTGGTTAATTGATTGATTGCCAAACTTTGTATCCATCAAACCAATTTTAGTCATTTCTTCTTTAAAAAAATACTTGCTTCTTGCAGAGAGAATTAAGCATATAACTTTAAATGGAGAAACAAATCTTGTGGTATGATGTGGTGTATCTTCCAAGTTAGGTGGTGTGTTAAAAAGATGAAAAATATGCCAAAATTAACATGTATACTTTTTTTGGTAGTACTAAATAAATTAATGGACCCCACCCCCACCCTACCCCTGCAAAAAAATAAAAAATTTAATATTAAGATCTCCATTTAAAACCCCATTTAATTGTTGGGATTGATTTCTTGACTGTGTTCTTTTTAACCCCACTAAAAGTTACTACTAATAATTAAGAAAAAACAGCTAGCTTGGATAATGACATGAATTGCACCTTAGATTTTCCATTTCACATTTATGATATATGGACAAATTCATATAAATTTGACACCCTCGCATGTACGAAATGAGTCGAAATTTGTCATGAAGAATTATAAAAAGTCGAATAATGGATAAGCAGATAAGATGAATTTAATTTGGATAAGCATTATAATATCACTAGTTCCATGTGCATTCAGGTGTATACTCATAATACATTTTATAACCATGCAACTTGTTATATAGAAATATGCAATTTATTTGCACTGAACCGTGTAACAATTTTTTCATTTTAATAGTTATACGGTACAATGTAAACAAGTTGTATCTTTTAATATCTCTGACATGAGTGAGTTCCATGTGCATTCAGGTGTAAACTCAAAATACATTTTAGAACCATGCAACTTGTTATATAGAAATATACAATTTATTCATACTGAACCTGTTGGAGAATTAATTGTCCGGATCTATTCGGGATAAATATTTAAATACAAATTTAATTCTGATAATTATTACTAGCATGAATTAACCCATATTAATTCAAATAATAATTCAACAACAAATCATGCATATAAACAGTTCACGTAAATCCCACGCATGCAGAATTACTACGAGTTTACGTGAACTTACCTCTTGGAAAGGTAATGGACTCGTCGATGAAAACACACCAAAAAACCTTCCCAAGTATTCCCTAGTCCTTGTTCGACAATCCGGTGGAAGGATGCTCGCGAACAATTAACAAAAGGAAAAATAAACTTTGTTGCACCACCTTTGTGGATTTACTAATTTTTCCGGCACATGGAATTGTACTTGGAAATGAAAGAATCATCCCCTATTTATAGATGGGGTGATGGACGATTTTTTTTATTAAAATAATATGGGAAAATCTTTTTCTTGATCTCCAAGAAATCTTCAATATATCTCCTATATTATTTTCTCCATAATTAAAATATTCCACAAAAATTCCACCTCATCTTGTTATGGCAAGATTTTCGAAATTTAAGAGAAACTATTTCAAGATTTGGATCTTCTTGAATTTATGAGATATTCTTGTATTTCAAGAAATACATATCTTCCATAATATCTTTTCAAGAAAATCTTTATTTCCCTTAATTATCAAAAATTTCGAAATTCACACTATGAATAACCAAGTGGGAGATTTCTTGAATTTAATGAGATAATCTTGTATTCCAAGAATACATATCTTCATTCCATAACAAAATTCAAAGAAAATTTTTCTCCCCTTTTATCCATAATTTTCGAAAAAACAAAGAAAAATAGGCAACAAAATTATTTTATTTTTAAACACCTTTTTAAGTTATTGGACTTTATCTTGGGCTACTTGGGGGGCCTTTAGGAGAATTAAAATTGGACCTTCTAATGGACCTTGAATTATCAATATTGAGCCACAATATTATTCAAGCCCATAAATATTAATTAATCCCACTACATAATTAATATTGCACTATCCATCTTAACCCATATTAAAGTTAATATGACTCCCGGTTATTATTTCCCGTGTTTAAGATTATCTAGCCCATTAATTAATTCAAGCCACTTAAATAGCTTTCCATTAATTAATATCTTTTATCCTTGGTAAATGAACGGTTCACATTATTATCCATACCGAAAACTAGTTCCACTTGCAAGATTTGATATGATAAAACTTATGAACCTCCCAAGAACCAAATCGAAAAAGCGTGCTTGCACACGATTCTCCGTATTAAATCTTAGCAATCGCATGTGACCAATATATTGCCCAAGATATAGGGTATTGAATCTCATTGATTCTCTTCCCGTAATAAGTCAAAGCAATAGTTACTAGCCACACACAATCCTATTTAAGGGACGAAGATTAAGAAATAACTAACCACTGAGGTCTAATTCTTCCTAGTTGGGTTCTCAAGAATTTGTCCTCCCAGAGGTCCTCTTCAATGCATCGGTCATGCACTAGTGTAATCTCTTGGTCAAGACAAACCAATCTGAGCCTTACACTACAACCTTTTCACGATGGATTGTTCATTCCCATCTAGGTCGTGAATGGTGTACTTTTAGTTACATGGAACCATTAATTTAATCTTTCGTGATGCGGTATCACTAAATTAACTACAATGTAACACGTCTTATTTATTGAAGCAGTTATGCGGTAAATATATGTAACATTCGATGATATTTAAAGCATCGGTGATGTCATGAGTCGTTTCGGTTGATGAATATTATGTATTTAATTTAATTACAACTCACAAACAAAACATATCGTGTAAAATAAAAATAAATAAGATGAATTTGTTGACCCGGTTAATTAATATATGACTACTCCGGGGGCATACCAAGCCGAGGATGTAGTATTATGAGCTTTACGTCGACAGTTCTTGATACATCTTACGAAGATGAATCGTCTGAGTTATCGAATGAGTTCTAGGGTTTTTCATATATGTGGATGAACACTCTAATTTTTACATTCCTCACCTCTCGGGGATTTTTTGTAGGCTATCTTTTCCGGGATTATTTTATGGACCAACCCTTTCTTTCTTTTTTTTTTCTTCCATTTATCGTGCCGTCAAGCATGAAATTTGGATTGGTAAAAGCATGTCTTTGGATTCTTTGGATCATGCAAGAACTCCGGTGGTGTTGCCACGTTTTCGACTTCATCTTCTAGATTGATCTTGAGCAAACGTCGTCAATCGTCGAAATTAATCTTTTGTTCGGTTGGACTTTACGTTCGTCGCTTTTAAAAGGCGATTCGCGAGATTTGAGTTCGAACATCTTGACACGGTTATGTTTGTTCGATGGTGGCCGAAAGCAAATCGATCGGTTAGCGAACAAAAAGTAACTCACCCACCGGGCATGATTATTATATTCAAACATTACCGTGTCACTCTTTGATGTTCGATTAATTACGATTTATTATATCGAACACAACAATACCCCCAAAAGGGTCGCTTTTTGTATTCTACATTGGGCCCGGCTGTTAAAATCTGATTGGGCCATGTTTGGCATCGCTTCGAATTCCGCGCTGAAACTTCGAATTAGTACCCGGTGTCTATTTAAATCATATTTCTCCACTTTAAAATTTTTTCCTTTTTCCTCTACTCTTCTATCGTCTTCCGCATTCGAAAGTTTCCGGCGAAGGATTCATTGTTCCGGCGAAGAAAATCATTCGTATGCTGCGCGATTCTTCTTCTACTTTATAATCATGGCCTCTTGCTCGAATTCCTCTGTTCAATCCGACCATTATAGTTCCCCTTCGCCTTCCCCCATTAGTAGAATCCCCCGTTATAATGTAAGTACATCGGAGGCAAATGCCTCGAATTCAGGATTCCGTTGGCAATTTCGGCAACCATTTACCGTTCTTTCTTCTGACTCCGATAAAGCCCAAACGGAGTCGGATAGGGGTTTACCCCGTAATGATTCGTCGGACGATTCTGATTATAATTCTTCGCCCCCTAAATTCAAATTAGGTCTATATTTATTGATAATGTTGATGTAGATAGAAATAATCTTTCTTTGTGAGGGGGAATTTTTTAGAATCGCAAATTTAGTCGAATCGAACATAGGTGTAGATGGTGGGCAAAACTCCGAACTTGGTATACTGTTGGTGTTCTCACGATCCAACATATAGCGAGTATAATGCTCGTTATAATTTTGGCTTGCTAGAACAACCTCATAGGATTAGTGTAGAAACGAGTACCCAAATGAGCAAAATGGCGAGCATAATTGATGTAGATATGCTCGCCACCATTTGCATAAATTTATGAAAACCCCAAGGATGTCTTTTTCTCGGGCACCCGGTCCCGATGAAGCGAGCGACCAACCCCCGAGGGTTGTGTTGCCGTGAATTTGGACACCATGGAGGCTGGACTTGATTTCCTCTCCATCCGCAATTACCCGTTTGCTCGTGGAATGGAATATCTCCATTACACAACTCAAACCGAATGGATGGCATATGGTCATGAGTTTTTTGGCGTTGTCGGCAAAAATGAAACCAAGGTATTATCCTTCGGTGAACTTGCTCGGTTAGTGCACTTGACTTCGTCAGGGGTGAACATGGGTGGTTGTTTATGCTAGCTAACGCCAAGTGCAAAATTATCGAGGATGTCCGAACAAAATTAGTATTTGGAAAAGAAATTTCGGTTCAGATGGGGCGATTGGAAAAGCCTCACGGAAGCGAGCAAATGCTCGTTTGGATATCAACGACTTGAGTGTACCAAGTAAGTGATTTCGTAACTTTCATTCTTCAATTTGAACCGATTTTAACTCACTTTTTTTATTTGAGGATTCGGCCCATGACGGATAAGGAGACAAACGGCGGCTATTTCAAAGAAGCGTTTGGCGGATCGATCTAGAACCCCGTTCGGAAAGATCCGTGATAACTTTGAACACCTTAGAACAAAGAAAGAAAGGAGGTTTGTTCGTGCCTCCTCACCATCTTGTTCTTTGTTGATCCTTAGGTAAGGATTATCTTTTGTTTTTGTACAAGTCTTGTGTCTTTTTGTTCATTTGTCACCCGTTGATTCTGATTTCGCTTTATTTATAGCTTTTTCAATTTGTGACCATCATTTGTGTGAGTACGTCTCGAACACACCGAGATGGGCTCGAAAAAAAACCCGCGAGGAATCGGCTCGGATTCAATTTGGCGAAGCTTCGTGAGCAGCAGAGGGAGGCGAAGCGAGGGCCAAACGACCCTCATCCGGTCTGGAGAATCAAGTCGAAAGCGAGAGGGGCTCCTGTTCGGTGAGCATGGGTGGCGAACAAACTCACCACCGAAAAAAGACCAAGGGTGGAGATCGTGAGCGAGGGGCAGGTTAAGCAGGGGCCCGAGCGAACAAAATTTGATCGAGCGAGGGGCCAACCGAGCAAACTCAAACAAACCGATCTTGCCAGTCGACTCGGACCCCAATTGTCGAGGCGTCAGGCCGTCATTACATTTGTTGGTCCCATTTCGCAGATTGCCGAAATGGAAGTCGGACATCTTCTCCTCCTCCAAATTTGGACCTCGATCTTGGACTCAATAGACTCAGAGCTCACGATCTCCCGAAGATAAATCATTCTGGGATGGGATCCGGCTCGGCGTGGGCGGTACATTTTGCTCGCTCATGTTTGCTTTGGTTTCGGTCGATATCTCTATTCTCACTTAGTCAAATATGTGTATCTTTGTAGGTTGAAGCGGGGTTATGCATCTTAATGCGGAGCCTAAAGAATTACTTTTTGCTTTCGAGTGTTCGCAAAAGTTCGAGCGTCTTGGAGCATGTTCAAAAAGCTTGTCGGACTCTCATTCGGCGTGGACTCTCGATCTGGAGAGTCTATCTGACGGGTCCCACCCCTCGAAACTATGCGTTTGGGCCGGTGGTGCTTGGTCGATCTTTGGTCGCTCTTGAGAAAGTTTTTTATGCTCGGTCGCTAACATCAAGCCAATTATTTGGCTTTGATTAGAACCAAGACAAAGTGATCGAAAGTGAGCGAGGTCAGGATGAACCGGAAATTGGCTCGAGAGCAAAACTGCTTTTAAGACCTGTTGGCGCCAAGCGGGCCTCGGGAGGATGCTCGCCAATTTCAAGAGGATGCTCGCCTAGCTCAAGAGGATGCTCGTCACCAAGAGAGGCATTTGAATCGGTCTCGGGAGGAGGTGATCAATATCTGAAGGGCTCAAGAAGAAATGAATGCCGAAGCCGTAAACTTTGGCCGGTGTTGAAAAAATGGAAAGTGAGAGGGGCCGAACTTTGGCGGCTTCATCGTTCTTTGAAGAGACTAACACTTTCGTTTAGGCCTTGAAAACTCTAAGTCGCATGACGACGAATACATTGACTCCATGTCTAATTTCTCGTATATTTGCGCTTTTGCCGATCTTTATTCGATCGTTTCGCCCCACACACTCAACAAATGAGCAAATTGCCCCCTCATATCCGACTTTTCGGCGATGCACGGTTGATAACCCTCCGGATCGCAACCTCCCAATGTCGGATTTGAATGGTGTGGTGACTTTTTCCGTTCTTCTGAAGGGATCAAAATTGACGATCGATTAGGATGAAGAGGAGAACTTCGGACGTTATTCTTCTTCGAGGTTGCCGATCAAAATCTTCACTTTGAATCTGGAATCAATCGGTACAAGACGAGCAAGAACCTCATGAATCGAGCAAAGTCGCCCCCAAATGAGCATCGATGCGGACATCCCTGAAGGCTGTTGAGGGGACCGAACATAGTGTGTTCGACATTTCTCTTCCATCTACCCCTAATTTTGACTTTATGCCTTGATGTCTTTTTTTTTTACAAGACTTGTGTAATTTTTGTCTTCTTCACTTTTTAATTGAACAATATATCTTTAAATTTGTTTCTTGTTGATACTTAACTTCTTTTGTCCAGAATATTTCGTCAATTGAACAAATGAATTTCATATTGAATTGTTTTCTCTAAACTTTGTTTGTTGAGGATGAATGTTGATACTTGTGTTGCCGCGATATTTTCTTTGTTGCTTTACGTTCGCCTTATTGCTTTCCGGTTTTTGCCTATTTTCTTGAATGAATTGAACATTGGGTTTGCTATGCCCGCTCGACTTCTTTTCGGTTTTGATTGTCTTATTAGCGTTTGCAATCGGTTGATCGTCTTATTTAGGTGCGACCGGATGGGTTACTTTATGAACCCCCTTTCTTAGTCTCTTGATCGTCTTATTTAGGGTGCGATCACTTCCGTACTTTCGGCCGTCTTATTTAGCTGCGACCCGTATTTCGTCACTTGCCATTTCGTCTTCTGGTATCTGTAAGTACTAATTAAACTTATGATCGCTGCGTACCCATTACTCGCTTTTTTCTTTGCGGGAATCGAATCTGAATTCGTTTCGTCGGTGAACATAGACTGGGCTCGTTTCGTCTTTGTTTGGTCGTCCGGCTTAGGTGCGACCTCAAATAAACTGAACTAGAAAATCTTTAGCGAACAAAAGTACATATATCATTCTTTTTTCTTTTTGCAACACTTTGTATTCTATTACATCGTTCATAGTGAAGAAGACTATCTATTACACAACTATTGTTATCGGACCGGGGTTTTGAATTTAAATCTGTCTTGAGTGAACCTGGTGGCCTCGCCTTGTCCGCTGAATTGATGTTGACAAGGATGTGGCACATCAGTATCTACCCTTTTCTTCTTTTAACATGCTCAAGCAAAGAAGAAGATAAACTTTGTCCCTCCGGACAAGTTGTGGTTATCTTGGCGTCATGAGCATGAGCATGTGGCGCCGCATTCTGCTTTCGCTTTAAAATAGTGCGAGCAAAACTTTCATTTCGCACCATTCCGTCCCTCCGGTAGATGCCGAGCATCGAAGATCGGCATCTTATTTTTGGGTGGACTCTATGACATCCTCCCCTTCGGAGGAGATTTTGGGGATTCATGGGGACTCATGGCTTGCGTAAGCGAAAAAGAAGTGGAGTGGCAACCATGACTCTTCCGAAAGCATCTTGAGTCCGGAAGCGGGCTTCAACCTTTGTTTCTGAATAGCGAATGAGGTAAAAAGCTCAGATATCGGACGGATGCTCAATTGACTAATTTTCTTTGAATCGAGATTTGGATTCTTCTACGTCTGGGGCATACTAAACCGTCTTCTTCCGAGAATCGTGATATTTTTCCTTTTTTCTTCTTCATCTTCTTTCTTTCTTTTTTCCTGCTTTTCTTAAGTATAAGTATGCCCCTATTTATAGAACCGTCCCAACCTAGTGCTGGCATAGATAATTGGTGCTAGCTCTCTTATTTTTTGCTCTCCTTTTGACATCTCGTTTCGGCTTTTTTGGCGACTTTTGCTCAAAAATTAACTTATCCTCGCATGGTCGCCACCAACATCAACTCGCCCCGAACCGTATCTTCTATTGACAACTCGTTGTGACATGTCTTCTTTGTTCATCAATAGTCTTTGTCGGCATTTTTCTTGAAGATAAATATCAAAAATAATATATTCTTCTTTTATGATCATCTTACTCGTTTGAACTGAATGGTTGATTGTGTTCGGTCAACAATATGCTCGCCTTTATTGATAATATTTTTTCAAATTTGACGCGTTCCACGAGTAAGACAATGGGACTCCATTCAGGTCCTCCAAGTCATATGCCCCGTTTGGTAAACGTTCTGTGACTCTGAAAGGACCTTCCCATGCTCGACCGAACACACCCTTTTGGGTACCCCCATCGATCGCTTTTTTAAAACCGGCTCGCCAGCATTGAACCTGCGCGATTAGGACTTTGGAATTATAAAACTTCTCGATCTCTTTTTGTACATAGCATTCTTGAAATCGACCTCCCGTCTTTTTTCTTCCAGTCAAATCAGAGCCGAAATACCGGTCATTAATATGCTCTCCAAAAGTCATTGTTCGATGACTTGGAACTTTGATTTCGCGGGTATATGACCTCCGCACCAAATGCTAAAAGCAAAAAGGGTCTCTGCGAGTTGATGTTCTGAAAGTTGTTCGGTAAGCCCACAATATTTCAGGCAATTCTTCAGCCCATCCTCCCCCCTTGGAATTATCAAGTCTAGCCTTGAGGGTATGCTTGATAATTTTATTGACGGCTTCGACTTGACCATTTGACTGGGGATAATACGGAGTTGAGTAGTGCTTTTTAATCCCCAAATGAGCACAATTTTGTCTAAATTCACTTCCATCGAATTGTTTGCCGTTATCCGTGACCAATGATTGGGGTAGCCCAAATCGACAGATGATGTTTTTCCAAACAAAGTTCCACATCCTTTGTTCGGTGATTTTAACAATTACCTCGGCTTCTGCCCATTTAGTATAATAATCAAATACTACAAAGATATCTAACTCCTGATGTGCCAGTAGGAAATGGGCCGATTAAATCGATCCCCCATTTAGCAAATGGCCATGGACTATAAACTGATACTAATTCTTCAGGTGGGCTATGAATGAGTGGAGCATGTACCTGGCACTGATAACATGCACGAGCATATGCAAGCGAATCCTTTCTAAGGGTTGGCCAATAATAACCTTGCCTGATTATTTTATGTGCCAGGACGAGCCCACCTGTATGATTTCCGCACACTCCATCATGGATTTGTTGCAGAAGTACCTGTCCCTCTTCAGGAGTAACACACTTCAAAAGTGGAAGTGAGAAGCTTCTTTTGTACAAATGCTCGTCTATAATAGTATATCGAGCAGACTGTAATCTGAGGCGAGTAGCTTGTGCTTTATTTTCAGGGAGAAGTCCCTTTTGTAAATAACTCATTATTGGAGTCATCCAAGTTTCTTGTTCGCTTGTTATCTGTGCGATCGCAATCTCGAACCGATGGCGTATATAGCCGTGACGATCACAATGTCTGTTGTGTTCGTCACTCCTTCTGCTGTTGCCAGGCGTGCCAAAGCATCGGCGAACGAATTACCCAATCGTGGTAATTGTTCAATGAATACTTGGTCAAAATGCTCGAGCAACTCTTTTGCTAGTTGTTGATATTGTGCCATTTGTTCGCCTCGGGCCTCATACTCGCCTGTTACTTGATAAACGATTACCTGAGAATCGCTATAGATCATCAGCCTCTGAATTCCCATTGTCATTGCCATCTGTAGTCCAAATGATCAAAGCTTCATATTAATTTCATTATTTGTAGTTGGAAAATCAAATCGAATGGTCATTTAAACGTTTGCCTAGTTGGGTGATGAGAACTACGCTCTCGGCTCTTGAACTTGTTGATGATCCATCAACATACATGTGCCATGGTTGATCGACAATTTCGTCAGGAATTTGTGGATATGTCAACTCAACCATGAAATCGGCCATAGCTTGGCCCTTCATTGCTGTTCGTGGAGCGAAAGTAATGCCGAATCATCTAACTCCACCGCCCATTTGAGCAATCGCCCAAGTATCCGGTCGATTGGAGGACTTCCTTGCAATGGAAAACACGGTCAATACCTCAACCGAGTGGTCGAAAAAAATATGGTCGCATTTTTAGACACTCATTCGGGCGTATGCTAATTTTTCCAACGGAGGATACTGGGAGTTTCGGCTTTTTTAGCACTTGGCTAACATAATAAATGGGTAAATGTGTCGTCTCTTACGCAGACGAGCACAAAGATCGATCGCATGTTCAGATGCAGCAAGATACAAATAGAGTTGTTCGCCTGGGATAGGCTTAGACAGTGTCTGAGTATCTGCAAGGTATTGCTTTAATGATTCAAATGCATTTTGGCAATGCTCGGTCCACTGAAATTTCCCCTTCTTTAATGCATCAAAGAAAGGTTTACATTTGTCCCCATTTCGTGATATAAACCGGCTTACGGAAGTTAATCGTCCGGTTAACTTTTGGACCTCTTTCACATTTCTGGGGGCTTGCATATCGAGCATTGCTTGAATCTTTGATGGGTTTGCATCAATCCCCCGTTGACTAACCATATGTCCGAGGAATTTTCCTGAATGAATCCCAAAACTGCATTTCTTGGGATTTAACTTCATATTATACTTCCTCAATATATCAATCGTTTGTGCGAGGTGGGTGATGTGGTCTTCCTTATGTTCGCTCTTTACCACAATATCATCGATATATACCTCGATTGTTCGGCCGATGTGTTCGTCGAACATCTTGTTCACCAAACGTTGATACGTTGCTCCGGCATTCTTTAATCCGAATGGCATGCGTTGCCAACAGTACATGTTCTTTTCGCTGCGAGAATCTTTGTATTCTTTTGATCGTCCGGGATGCATTGGTATTTGGTGATAACCCGTGATAACGCATCCATAAATGTCATGAGTTCATGGCCCATTTGTATTATCAACCAAATAATCAATGTGGGGCATCGGAAAATTATCTTTTGGACATGCCTTATTCAAATCGGTGAAATCGATACACAATCTCAAGATCCATTTGGTTTTGCGAAGCGAGTCACGGGGTTATGCAAGCCATCTTGGGCATTTTACCTCTCGGATCGGTTTGTTGTCGGCGAACTTTTTGATTTCACTATTCATCGCCCGCATATTTTTCGGACTAAATTTTCTACGTTTTTGGACAACTGGAGCTTGTATTGGATCAAGGTTGAGGGTGGCGGGCATGCTCGGATCTATTCCAACCATGTCCTCGTGTGACCATGCGAACACATCTAAATTTGCTTGAAGGAAAGTAATTATTTTGCTCGGATTTGGTTCGGGTGATCGAACCAACGAACACTTCTAACTCGAATGTCCATTGGGTCGAAATCTTGATTGGTTCTAATTGCTCAACAGAGTCGCTTTGCTTTTTTTTTGCTTCCACCGAGGGTCTTGAATGGATCCTCGGGGCTCATCATCAACCTCCATGGGTTCAAAACCTATCGAGGCTCTAAGTCCGATTGCTCGTTCGGTGATCAATATTCATTTGATCTAGGAGATCGGGGAATTAGTTGTCTCCCGAAGTTTATGTTAGGTGCTTACGTACTTTCGCGACGAATGGTTATGCTTTCGTCGAACTTATGTTCGCTCGGAAGATCTTTTCGGTGAGATATTTGCTCACGGCTAGGCTTATCAATCTCCCCATGTTCGCTCCATCATATTGACGATACTCTGTCTTTCCGCATGCATACGATAGCAAACAATCTCGAGCCTTCTTTTGATCTCCTTTTACACTCCCCGTTCCATCTTGTGGCCGGAAATTTAACACAATAATGTCGTGAAGCAGGCCGCTTTGAATTTCTGAATAAGCAGGCGACCTAGAAACCCGTTATAAGTGGATTTGAACATCGGCGATTACAAAATCTAACATTCTAGTTCGCCTAATGTCCGAATTCAAAGTTGATTCTAGCTCGACTCTAACCTAATCATACCATAGGGTCAGATTCTGATTCCCCACAACCCATTATAGTATGATTACATGGTTCAATATAAGCTGCTCAAATCCCCAACTTGTTTTTTCCATCTGGCGAAAGGTATTAACGAACAAAATGTTTGCATAAGCCCCAATATCAACTAAGAGGCGATGTACCTTCAATCAAGGAGGCGAGCAGCGATGGTTAAGGAGTCGTTATGGGGAGTTATAATCGTCGAGATCGTCCTCCGAGAAAATGATTTGGTGTGTAGGTGGGGAAGCTGGATGATGTCTTCGCCACCTTTACGATGGATGTTCTGCATGGCACGATCTCCATCTTTTTTCGTCTGTTAGATAACGTTGGTGCTGGTAACATCCACCCACGGGACCATATTCGGGGCCGAATCATTTGGATTTCTTGACTTTCTCGACCTCTTCCCACGATGGGAGGCCTCTTTTGGTCGTTTGAGATCTCTTTCGTGATTCTTCGGGATCCTTTGTCAAATGTTTGTTCGACCTTTTCGCTTTCCTTGGTCTTCGTCCTTTACGTTCGCGAATCCTCGTTATTTGGCTTTTCTAAGAACTGGGAAAGGCGATTTTCTTCATATAGCTTCCAAAGTTCAATGAGCAAATCGCGGCAATTTTACGTATTATGCCCGATGTACTCATGATAATTACGAGTATATGGGCGTTAGTCGATGCTTATCCATTACAATTCTTCTTGGCTTTGTCCAACATGTCCCGATCTTTGATTTGATTAAAGATAGTTTTTTAAACGCCAAAAGACTTCGTGGGGCATTTCTTACGCTCTTTGTTCAAAAGGTTTGAAAGATTTGGGGATCTGTACCCCCCTTCATTCATTGTTTTTCTTTTTGAAAGCTTTCCTAGCGATAGCTCTCTGTCTCAATTGTGATTGTGCGAGCAAATCTTGCATGGCTATAATTTTAGCCGCTTTCATTTCTAAACTCTGATCTGAGTTCGCCAATCTTGATGCATGGCCTTCCACGTATCTGTATTTTAAAGTCGGGCCTCCGACCACCGCGAGGATCTTAGCATCCTCTTCAATGGGGCTCCATCATATAAACATTTATCAAATCTTTCTATGTATGATCGTCGGACTCACTTTTTAATGGGGAAAAATCCAACCTTTGTTTGGTTTGAGGTGGAGCACACACATGGACGAGAAATGGGACAAAAATTACCGTCCGGTTGTGCGAAAAGATGTGATGGATGCAGCGGGTAAAGTGGTAAACCACCTATGTGCTCGATCACCCAAAGTCATGGGGAATGATCGGCCTTGCGTCGTCGTCTGTAGCCCCATCGCGATCATAAAGTCTGAAAAATTTCTTTGAGATGGACATGAGGATCCGACTTCGGCGTCGAAAATAGGAATTGGTGGTCGGGTCTTTGCGACTTTCTCTTGGACTTCGCCGCCATGATCATTTGGAGATAATGGCGAACAAAGGTCTGGTCTTTCGTTCGAGGGTAGCTCTTAGTCGCGGCGGATCGAACTTGTAATTCCACGATGGCTTTTTGCATTTACGCAAATTTGGCGGGATCGATAGACTTAGATTGGGGCTGTTTCCCATCATGAGGATCTCGTGGATCATGCTCGTGATGGGGCGATCCCCCTCTCAAGTTTGTCCTTGACTACCCAATCGATGATGGATAGACAACTTTGTTCCGCCGATATTTGTTCGATTGTGCGGATGCTTTTGAAGATCCGAATCGGCGGGCACCTCTATTGGATGTCTCTTTCCGGATCCTCGCCTTTATTATTGCCGATTCGGTCTTTGGCGGAGAGCCTCAAGCGATCAAACGCCGATGGTCTAGACCCTTGAGGTCATTCGTCATCAAACATATCATCGGCTTTTTTTTACTAGTCCGCTTTTGCGTTTTCTTTTTTAGCTTGCTTCTTTGTCGGGTGTATGTGAGTGTTGCTCTTCCTAACTTTTGAGCCTCTAACCATGATTCTTTTTACGCCCTCTCTTTTCGTGCTCGTAGCAAGAAAGTGATTGCTTTTGTAGTGGCCGCATGGGATTATTGGCTATATCCTCAAGATTAATAGTTTTCCTTTTTTTGATCTTTATGAGGTCGTATTTGGGCCTCTTTTTGGTCATATGGTAGAACTTTGTTAAACCTCTCCGTTTGGGTGTTCTAGATTGAGGCATTATATTTTTTTTTTTACGCCTCGGCTAACTAGGGGTTTGTGTATGGGTTGGTTTTTGGATGCGGATTGAAAATTCACCCTCCTTCCAGCCTTGATTGTCGCGAGTCGTTTTGATTGATGAATATTATGTGGCTAATTTAATTACAACTCACAAACAAAAAACATATCGTGTAAAATAAACATAAATAAGATGAATTTGTTGACCCGGTTAAATAATATATGACTACTACGGGGGCATACCAAGCCGGGATGTAGTATTATGAGCTTTACACGTCACAGTTCTTGATACATCTTACGAAGATGAATCGTCTGAGTTATCGAATGAGTTTAGGGTTTTTCATATATGTGGATGAACACTCTAATTTTTACATTCTCTCACCTCTCGGGGATTTTTTGTAGGCTATCTTTACGGGATTATTTTATGGACCAACCCCTTTTTCTTTTTTTTTTCTTCCATTTATCGTGCCGTCAAGCATGAAATTTGGATTGGTAAAGCATGTCTTTGGATTCTTTGGATCATGCAAGAACTCGGTGGTGTTGCCACGTTTCGACTTCATCTTCTAGATTGATCTTGAGCAAACGTCGTCAATCGTCGAAATTAATCTTTTGTTCGGTTGGACTTTTTACGTTTCGTCGCTTTTAAGACAGTTCTTGAGGAGATTTGAGTTGAACATCTTGACTGGTTATGTTTGTTGATTGTAAGTCGCCGAAACAAATCGATCGGTTGGCGAACAAAAAGTAACTCACCCACCGGGCATGATTATTAAATTCAAACATTACACGTGTCACTCTTTGATGTTCGATTAATTCTGATTTATTATATCGAACACAACAAGTGATAAATAATTTATTTCAGTAAATAAGTCCGAAATTCAGTCAGTTTGATTATACAAAGTAAAAGCATACTTTCCAGTATAATCCCAACAATCTCCCACTTATACTCAAAGTCTGCTTTTAAGTATACATCAGCATGTCTCGTGTAGTACTTGACAACTAATGCCACCTACACGAACCTAATAATGTCTCCCACTTATACTCAAAGTAGATTGGCAACGGTCTTGACACCCATTCCTTTCACATGTCTCTCGAATGTATTACGAGGTGACCCTTTGTGAATGGATCGACTAGTTGTCTTTCGACGCGATCTTTGCCCACCCTATATCTCCTCTCTTAATGATTTCTCGTATAAGATGGTATTTCCTTTCAATGTGTTTCTTTGGCCTTGTAGGCTCTTGGTTCCTTGAATTTGCAAGAATGCTCCAAGCATTGTCACAATAAAAAATGATTGTCTTTGGGCAACCCGAACTACATCCAAGTCCACTAGGAAGTTCTTGAGCCAAACCGCTTCTTTTGCCCTCAGCGCAGCCTACATATTCGGCTTCCATGGTAGAATCTGCGATGCATTTACGCTTAACGCTTCTCCACGTCATGGCTCTCCCCATGCACAAAACACACTCTGGGAGGTAGATTTTTCGGAATCTAAGTCCGATTGGAAATCCGAGTCCGGTGTGGCGATGGGGATTAGACTATCGACCGATAAACCAACATTTTATCTCGAGTTCTTTTCGGATACTTGAGTAATGTTTTTAATCTGCCGTCCAATGTTCCTTCCCGGGGTTACTCGATATCTTGCCACCATGCCGCCATGAAAGCAGCGGATGTCCGATCGCATACGGCATTGAATACATAAGGCTTAGGACAAAGAAGCATAAGGAATGTCTTTCATGTCATCTATCTTCTTTTGTGTCTTAGGGCACATTTCCTTGGATAGATGGATTCCATGCCTGAAAGGTATGAAGCCTTTCTTGGAATCCTGCATGATGAATCGTTTCAAGACAGTGTCTATGTATGAAGCTTGCGATAAGCCTATCATCCTTTTCTTGCGATCTCGAGTGATCTTGATCCCAAGGATGTGCCCGGCTTCCCCTAAGTCCTTCATATCAAACTGTTTTGAAAGCCATGCCCTTACGTCTGATAACACTTTTTGTTGGTCCCGGTTTTTGAAAACCCATTTTGCGCGTGCGGAAGCAAAACGTTTCTGTTTCGGTGCATATAAAACAGGGGAAAGGCAGAGTGTTTCCAATTTTTCACTCTTCTAAAGCTCTTGAGCTCATGTGTTGTGTTTTACTTATAGCTAGATGCATATGACAAGTATAAACATAAAGCAGTAAACAACACAGCAATATATAGTGGTTCGGACAACCAGTCCTACATCCACTCTCCCTCTCTAGGGAAATTCCTTCAACGGGACTTATCACCCTCCACGGGATTGCCTATAGATATTTACCGAGCTCACACTCGAACTGGACTTATAACCCTCTCTCGGGTTCGCCTCGGGACTTATCACCCTCCACGGGATTGCCTACAGATGTTTAACGAGTTCACACTCCAACGGGACTTATCACCCTCACTCGGGATTGCCTAACAACTACCTCACTTCACCACTGGGTTTGGTTTTGGTGTTGTCTCCAACTATGGTGAGATTTTCCCTTACAATGGTTTAGCCTCAATGCTAAGGTTGGGAAAATCTCTCTAAGCTTATGATACATCGTGGGTTGCTTAGGTTGGGTTCTAGAACACTCTTTGAATATATTTGTATATCTACAAACTTGTGTTCTAGGGTGGGAATGCTTTAATTATAACGCTCTTTGGCTTTGTAGCATTTTTGTGCATGATCTCAGCGCATCCACCACGATAATGAAGGAAGAACTTGTATTTATAGTGTGGATTTGAATATTCTGGATTGGGAGAATCACATTCAAATCCATCTTATTCTTTGTAAGTTCTGCGAACTTTTTTTTTTGGTTGTCTTCCTCGTTGGTCCACGTCAATTTGGATTCCAGCGGTATATTCCTCGGCTTGATTGCCTCGGAACATTCGGGATATCTTGAGCATTGTACATTCTTGAAGTCTTTAGTAATTCTTGTGCCTTGATATTTCTCTCGAGTCTTGAGTTCTCTGAGTCTGAGGTTCTCTGAGTCTTGAGTTTCTACGAGCCTTGGTTTCTCACGAGCCTTGAGGTTTCTCACGAGCCTTGAGGTTTCTCAAGTATCCTCTTGAGTCTTGATATCTCGGTTTCTTCTTGAGTCTTGAAACTTAACTTTGTTCTATATCTGCCGGCTATACATAGTGCGAGATAATATCCGAACACTCTAAAACCCGAATCGACTCATCTTATCAAGATTATCCCGAACATGTCATACTCGGGGTTTTGGGATCTAATCAAAATCCTCTTTATTAAATTCATTTCCCAACACTTTTACATCGTTTCCGATGAGCGAGAATGTAAATCTCACGATAGTACTTAAGAATACCAATGCAAAGTTATGACACTTTTTTTGTACACACAACTTTCGAACTCGTTTTGATCAAACCCATAAGACTTAATAACATGATCAAAACATTGGTTCCAAGCTCTGGATGCTGTTTGAGTCAGTAAATGGACTTCATGAGCTTACAAACTAGGTGTTCTTGGCCCTTTTCAATGAAGCATTGGGGTTGTTGCATATAGATTTCCTCATCAAGACTTACATTAAGGAAAAGCCGTCTTGACATCCATTTGCCGATTTTAAAATCGAGATCTTGTGACTATCGACAAGAGAATTCGGATGGACTTGAGCATTCTTCTGGTGAAAAGGTTTCCTCATAGTCGATCCCCTTGCTGCCGAGTATAACCTTTTTCGCCACAAGACTTGCCTTGAAGGTTTCCACCTTCCCGCCCCGGCCCCTCTTTCTCTTGTATACCCACTTTGCAACCAATGGGTTTAACCCCATTAAGTGGTTCGACTAGCTCCCACACTCTGTTATGATCCATAGACCCCATTTCGCTTTCATTGCCTTTTGCCAAGAAACCGATCCTTGTCTTGGATTGCCTCATCATATGTCCATGGGTCTCGATTCATCTTGTCCGGAGTCAAGTCCGAGGACTCTCCTATCCCCATGAATCTCTCGGGTACGTCTAACAACCCTCCCACTACTGACGAGGTTCGGTTGTGAAAGTGTGTCGTTTGGTATATCATCTTGTGGGTTAGCAATGAGGTTAGCCCCCTTAGCTCACTTAAGGTAATCTCATACGGGTCTTCTTTTCGTTCATATAGTCTTCCTCAAAAAAATCTAAAGTGGGTGCTTATTACCACCTTTTGATCTTTGGGACCATAGAACATACACCCTTTTGTTCCCTCGGGGTATCCTATAAACAACCTTAATTACGATCGAGGATCCGATTTCGGCTTCTTTGTCCAACACGTGGGCGGACACCCCCAAATTCTCATGTGTCTCAAACTAGGCTTTGCGCATGGGTCCACAATTCTTTGGGAGTTTTGGGAACCGATTTGGATGGCACCAAGTTCGAGAATGTAAGCCGCGATTTCTAAGGCATGAGGAGAGCGACTTGGGAAGATCGCGTGATAACACATCATTGATCTAACAATTTCCAAAAGAGTTCATTTCTTAGCTCTGCAACCCCATTTTGTTGAGGGGTTAAGGGTGCGATCACCGATTTGGGATCCCAATCCCTTCATCGACAAGTAGTTCAAAAACTCATCGCTGAGGTACTCGCCTCCACGATTGGATCGTAGAGACTTGATACGATTTTCCCTATGATTCTCTTGCTTGAGCCTTAAATTCTTGGAATTTCTCAAAGATCTCAGATTTATGCTTCATAAGGAAAATATAACCGTACCTCGAGTAATCATCAATAAAAGTGACAAAATACTCGTAACCTCCTCTTGCCATGGTTGACATTGGACCACATACGTCTGTGTGAACAATTTATAACACTTTTTTTGGCTCTATTCCCCTTGGCTCCGAATGCCCTCTTGGTCATTTTACCCTCCAAACATGATTCGTAGGTTGGAATTGGTTCAACTTGGAGAAACTCTAGTGAACCGTCTTTCACCAACCTTTGGATCCTCTTTGGATTAAGATGTCCCAATCTTAGATGCCATAGAAGTGTTTCGTTCACGTCTGATGAACGTTTTCTTTTATTGGAAACAATTGATGTGTTATAGGATGCATTTCGTGAGTGGTGTGCACAGTTAATTGTATGGAGATTATTTGACCAATGTCCCATAATAGATACACTCATCATTTCAAGAAATGATGTCATTCTTATTAGAAGAAACTTAGTGTCCTTTAATAGAATTTTAGAAACTGAAAGTGAATTCTTTCTAAAATGGGAACACAAAGATAATCTCTAAAATAAAACTTTATCTTCAAAAGACAGGTGCACTTCTCCCACTGCTTTAACCACTACTCATGTAGTACTGCAATATCTGCTACTTACGTAGCATTGCAATAACCGTTACTTACGTAGCTTTGCAATATCTGCTACTTACGTAGCATTGCAATAACCTCTAATTTCGTAACATCCCCCAGTGTGATGAGGATCTCACTCCCACTAAGTTGCCGGATCTGTTTGAGCCCGTGAAGCAAACATGATTAGTGGATCTCGTATCAACTACCCACGAATGAGAAGTATAAGCCGCTAAACAAGTTTCAACAATTAGTGAGTGAGAATTACCTTTCTTTCCTTCCCTTTTTGGGGTTGGAACAGGCAAAACCTCCATTGTCCTCTTTCACCGCATCTTAAGCACTTCCTCTTTGGATTTTTCTTGACACCACAAGCATTCCTCATCTTACCATTGCCCTTGGAAATAGTTGAGTTTTATTGCTTATGGCTCTTGGTCCTCTTATTTTTCTTGCCTCCCCTTGGCCTAGAAAATGAAGACAAACCACTTGCCGTCAAAGCTTGAGTTTGGTGCCCCATCAACATCTCTTCCGAGACCAAAGCTTGCAACAAATCAGCTAGCGAGGCCAAAATGCTCAGAAACTTTTGGGCAGAGAGTGAAATACCAAATTCATCTGACTCTCCAGATTATAATCTGCACTCAGAACCTCAAGTTTGTTCAGATGGCCATCAATTTTGAGGACGTAATCCCTTAAGGGGTTTGTCCTCTACCATTTTCAGCGTGATGACATCTCTCGCAAGGTGATATGACGGGTCCCACATTTTGACTCGTCAGTTGGCTCATCTGATTTTGGTGTGTCAAGAATCCACTTGTGCTTTTGTGCAGTTAGGACAATAATTTTTCATTTCCAATCAATATAGTTTCCATACATATTGTATTGACTTTAAGTATATTAACAGTGGATTAAAAGGTTCCGACATGCTGAACTGAAATAAATAATAATATGCACAAGCATACATATATCACAAGGTTCGATCACATGTTTCATATTAAAATCTCAAAAAAATATGAACATGCATCAGCCAACATCTCAAAAGCAGTTTAAATAAGCGGCGTGGGGTAGTCATTATTTAAACACATTGAAAGGTTACAAACAAGAACGATTTATAAACCTTTAATATCCAGATTAATAGTTGGCTCCCCACTTGACCAATATAAAATCGAGGGGACTTGGGGAAGTATATGCATATCAATTTTATACCTAAGTAATAACCATGATTAAATACATAATTATTATTTCGCTTTGATCGAGCCTCGTGGGGAGGGTCATCGTCGCCACTAGTAATAATCCACAATCATCCGTTTGTAATTTATTCATGTGAAAGCTATCTTTTGACCGTAATCCGGGTGGGGAATTTCTCCAAAAGAATTCACAAATAAATAAATCATGGAGGTGATAATAATTAATTCAATTTTATTATTCGGAATAAAATTGTCAATTAATTGTTTAAACATACTTAGTAATTTTTCGAAAAGTGAGATTTTTCAAAACATTTTCTCATGCATCGCAAATTTAAACACAATTGAAATAAGCATAAATAATGCATAAACGTCAAGACAAAAATTAAACATATTGGGCACATTTATCCAATTGTCATGGTTAATTTTTATATGTCTTCGATCTCGAGAAATCGTCTTCATAAATTTCATCGTCTCGAAAAAGCTCCCACTTGACCGTTTAAAAAAAATCGCCTTGTCAAGCCCGTCATCGACCGATTTCATGGTCGGAAAGTGCCCACCTAAAGACTCCCGGCCGTGTCGAGTGGCGTCCGTCGGCAAGACGCTCCCGAAGCTCGTGCGCAGACGCCGCGGTCTCGGTCGCCCATCGCCGCGTCGCCCTCAGTAGCGCGCCGGTAGCGTCGTAGCGTCGCCCACGCCAGCCACCGTAATGCATGCGTCGCCTCACAAGACGCTCGGACGTCTCGCCACCGCGTTGTTTATCGGATCTCGTGCGCTCGGCCCTCTGGCTCGCCCTACGCCGTCTAAGCTAAGAACCATAGCGTCCGCGTCGGCAGCGTGCCTCCTTGCATCGTTTAAGACGACGACGCCCGCTACGCCCGATTAGGATCCGTCTTTTAATTTTTTCATTTTTGCCTCCGTTTTCCGATCCGGTTACATAATTTATTTACAAAAATAAATAAACTGAATCTAGACTTGTTTATTACATTGATCAAATCAAACAAATACTAATCTACTCGTGGATTTTCTCATGTGAGGCAAAACGAATCCGAGCTAATCAATTAAAAACCACAATTTATATGCATGCGTAAATAAACGATTAAATTCCATGACAATTGGATATGCAAAAAAGATCTAGCAATTCTACTATCCGATTTCAAATTTAATGACAAATAATTAAATTACAATTTAAAATTGAGGAAACAGAGGCTCGATACCGATTGTTGGAGAATTAATTGCACGGATCTATTCGGGATGAATATTTAAATACAAATTTAATTTTGATAATTATTACTAGCATGAATTAACCCATATTAATTCAAATAATAATTCAACAACAAATCATGCATATAAACAGTTCACGTAAATCCTACGCATGCGGAATTACTACGAGTTTACGTGAACTTACCTCTTGGAATGGCAATGGACTCGTCGATGAAAACACACCAAAAAGCCTTCCCAAGTATTCCATAGTCCTTGTTCGACAATCCGGTGGAAGGATGCTTGCGAACAATTAACAAAAGGAAAAATAAACTTTGTTGCACCACCTTTGTGGATTTACTAAATTTTTCAAAGAGCATGGAATTATCTTGAGAATGAAAGAATCATCCCCTATTTATAGATGGGGTGATGGACAATTTTTTTGATTAAAATAATATGGGAAAATCTTTTTCTTGATCTCCAAGAAATCTTGAATATATCTCCTATATTCTTTTCTCCATAATTAAAATATTCCACAAAAATCCCACCTCATCTTGTTATGGCAAGATTTTCGAAATTTAAGAGAAAAGATTCCAAGATTTGGATCTTCTTGAATTTATGAGATATTCTTGTATTTCAAGAAATACATATCTTCCATAATATCTTTTCAAGAAAATCAAGAAAATCTTTCTTTCCTTAATTATAAAAAAATTTGAAATTCACACTTATGAATAACCAAGTGGGAGATTTCTTGAATTTAATGAGATAATCTTGTATTCCAAGAATACATATCTTCATTCCATAACAAAATTCAAAGAAAATCTTTCTCCCTTTTATCCATAATTTTCGGAAAAAAACAAAGAAAAATAGGCAACAAATTTATTTTATTTTTAAACACCTTTTTCAGTTATTGGACTTTATCTTGGGCTACTTGGGGGGCCTTTAGGAGAATTAAGATTTGACCTTCTAATGGACCTTGAATTATCAATATTGAGCCACACAAAAAATCAAGATGAAGAATTTAAGGAACCTATATAAGGAACGAAGATTAAGAAATAACGAACCACTGAGGTCTAATTCTTCCTTGTTCAGTTCTGAAGAATTTGTCCTCCTGTAGGTCCTATTCAAAGGCATCATCACCACTAGTGTAATCTCTTGGTCAAGACAAGCCAATCCCCTTACACTTCAACCTTTCACGATGGATTGTTCATTTCCATCTAGGTCGTGAATGGTGTACTTTTAGTTACAAAGGATTTGTTAATTTAATCTTACGTGATCTGGTATCACTAAATTAACTACAATGTAACACATACTATTTATTGAACAGTTTTGCAGTAAATATATGTAACATTTGATGATATTTAAAGCATCAGTGATAAACTAGTTATTTCAGTAAATAAGTCCGAAATTCAGTTTTGATTATACAAGGTAAAAACATACTTTCCAGTATAATCCCAACAATCTCCCACTTATACTCAAAGTCTACTTTTAAGTATACTACAACATGTCTCGTGTAGTTCCTAATACGTGACATCTAATTTCACCTACACGAACCTAATAATTTCTACCACTTATACTCAAAGCAGATTGACAACGGTCTTGACACCCATTCCTTCCACATGTCTCTCGAATGTATCCAGAGGCAGACCCTTTGTGAATTGATCTGCTAAGTTGTCTTCTGACGCTATCTTTACCACATCTGTATCTCCTCTCTTAACGATATCTCGCATAAGATGGTATTTCCTTTCAATGTGTTTGCTGGCTTTGTGGGCTCTTGGTTCCCTTGAATTTAAGAATCGCCTCCAAAGATTGTCACAATAAATGATGATTCTCATTAATTTTGGCAAATTTAACTACATCCAAGTCCACTAGGAAGTTCTTGAGTTAAACCGCTTTCTTTTTGTCGCCGCATTAGACTACATATATTCGGCTTCCATGGTAGAATCTGCGACGCATTTCTGCTTGACGCTTCTCCATGTCACGGCTCCTCCCCCCATGCAAAACACACTACCGGAGGTAGATTTTCTGGAGTCTATCTCTGATTGGAAATCTGAGTCCGTGTAGCCGATGGGGATTGAACTATCTGACAGATAAATTAACATTCTATCCCGAGTTCTTTTCGGATACTTGAATATTTTTTAGCCAGTCAATGTTCTTTTTCCCGCCATTTCTTTTGATATCTTACCACCATATCAACGGCAAAGCAGATATCCGGTCTCGTACACAGCATTGCATACATAAGGCTTCCGACAGCCGAAGCATAAGAAATGTCTCTCATGTCATCTATCTCAAAAGTTACCTTATGTGAGTTAAAAACCATACAGAGGAAATTCCTCTGGGGGGGTGTGAGGAAAGGGACAAAATCCCTTGGATTAAGTGGTCTGATATTTGCAAAAGGAAAAAAGAGAGGGGGTTGGGCATTAGAGAGTTGGGGCTTTTCAATGAAGCATTGGTGGAAAATGGGTTTGGAGAGTGTTGAATGAAAATGAGAGACTATGAGTGAGGGTATTAACTTCAAAATATGGGGGATTTGAGGGAGATAGGGGGTGAGAATTAGAGGAAGATGTAGAGGGTCGAATTGTGGTGGAGTGAAAAAAAAAAAAAAAAAATGGGGGGGGGGAGGGGATCAAATCTGACTTTGAGTTAGTTTTAGGAAATGGTGAGCGAACTAGCTTTTGGTGGGATGGGTGGGTTGAGGGAGTGTTTGAAAGACAAATTTCCGAGACTCTACAACTTGAGTCTCCAAAAGAATGCAAGAATTTGTGAGATGGGGAGGCCCGGGAGGGAATTTGGAGGTGAGAATGGAGGTGGAGAAGGGATTTACGAGATAGGGAGAGGAGTCTACTTAATGAGTTGCTGATTTTTATTGACAGGAACAAACCTAAGCAAGGCAACGACGACACATGGAGGTGGAAGCATGCTCCGAACGACATATACTCATCAAGCAAGGCGTACAGAATTTTGTACAAGAGACGTAACCAAGATGATGGAAACCAACAAGACGTGAAGATCTTCAAGAAGATATGGCGAAACTATGCACCAAGAAGGATCCAGACAATAGCTTGGAAAGTGTTAAGAGAAAGAATGGCGACAAAGGACAACTTAGCGAAAAGGGGAGTTCCATTGAACAACGACGACCTAAGGTGCACCTTATGCGGAGAAGAAGAGGAAAACACTTCTCACCTCTTTTTCATCTGTAAGTTTGCATCTCGGATTTGGTCACAAGTACATCGATGGATGAACCTCGTCACTGTTTCTCATTCGACACAAGCCTTGAACTTTTTACAACACAGTGCCTTACTATCAAATGCGAAAGGTAATAAAGCTATCATAAGTTTATGGGCGGGTGTGGTTTGTGAAATCTGGAAAGCAAGGAATGAACTACTCTTTGAAAATAAGGTTCCGAATGCTAGCAAACTAGGAGATGAGATCAAAACCAGATTATGGTCATGGATTAATGCAAGAGAGGAGAAGATGAAAGAGATACCAGTCACAGTTTGGATGCGACAACCATTAGAGAGTTTGGAGTGCCTAAGTAATGTAATCTAAGTCCCAAGTGGTTAAACTCATTGTAAAAGGGTTGAGTACCCCTTGTGCTCTACACTTTTATAATAAATTTCTTTTACTGATCAAAAAAAAAAAAAAAAAACATAATAGTATTTAAAAAAAATTGTAAGCTACCAAAAATACCCAATTTCTAACTTTTTAGCTTATAATTTTGAAAACTTATTTAAAAGAGAAACGAAACACTACAAATTACTTCTTCACATAATTCTAAGTGATTATAATCGCTTATATTTTTCTCAAAACGTTCCATTAAGTTTATTTTGAGAAGTGACTCTATACCTAAGATAAACTGATATTCGAGAAATATTTTAGACTTTTAATTTAACTGAAACACTTTATTCTTAAATAATTTTTTTTAACATAAATTCATTTAAACAATCTTAAACACAATAACTTACAAATACTGCACCCTAACAATATCATATATTATTTTATTAAAACATACTATAAAAAATATAATTCATATAACATCATTTTATGTTTGCAATGAATCAAGAATGAGATCAATGTTAAAAATGATGCTAAAAACAGCTCTTTTACATTTTGACTTGTCAATAATACGTCCTATATATGTTTGTTTAAATTTTAGTAGCAATTAAATAATAACTTTTGGTTGTTTTCTCGCATTATTATTAACGTCATTCTCACTCATATGTCTTATTATAGTTTGTTCTTTATTGGATTAGTCTATTTTTTGGGCTTGATAATAATTGTGAATTTTGTACCAAAATATTAGGTCATTTTCATTAATTTGATGCTAGTTTGGCAGCATCGGACAGTTTGGTAAACAGTGTACTTTTTATTTCTCACAATTCCAACACGTCTCTTGGTATTCATTCCTCTAAAGAAAAATACAAATAATATATATATATCCTTCACAGCCCACCACAGTACAACATGTAGTACTATATAATTTTAAAATAAGATAAAAACAACAAAAATATCTAAACCACGGAAGAATTGCTAATAATTTTTTAAAATAAATAGCAGAATTTTATAGTTGTCACTGAACTGGAAAGGTTACATTTTATCATAGATGTCAAATCATATTAAAAAAATGAACGTAATTTTGTTATTATACTAAATAAAGTTGATATACATGTGCCATTATTATAATAATTTTTTCATTTCCCTATGTAAGCTGTATTGAGAGATTTATTTTCAGAACTCCTATTAGTAATCAGCTCATTTATATTGATAAATGAGTAGAGCTTAAACTCGTGAAATACTTGATTTATTAACGAGCCTACTCAAGCTCGACTCATTAGGTTCAATAATTAAAAAATTCTTGTAATTCCATTAGGCTCGCTCGATTCGTTAGACTCGTTTGCAAGTCGAGTCGAACTCTATCTCCAGTTCATTAATGTAATCGAGCAAGCTCGAGCGCGGCTCGCCAAGAAGCTCGAGTCGCGTTCGAACTTCAAATACTCGGCTCGGCAAGGAATTATAGGGAATAGGTACAACAACATAATAAACACAATCGATTTAAAGCAAAGATGCAAATCCTGTTTCTTACTTTTCTGCAAATGTGAATACCAAAAATGATCTCTATTATCATCTCTACTTAAATAATTTGATCAGCATGTATCAATCAACTCCCATCCATCCATAAACCCTAGCACAAGATCTGTACTGTACAACACGAAAATATTCCGAGAAGCATAGTTATTAATGCAAAAAAGGCGGCACAAAGGTATAAAAGGCGCGTTTGGCGCCTTTAGGCGCCTACCGAGCCTTAGGCGTCTTGCGCCTTGCATCCCTGGAAAAATAACATAAGACCTTGAAAATTTCTTAGTAAACCTAACCATGGAAGTAAACCTAAGTTAATCATACTAACATATAATTAACTAACAAGTTGAAGGTTAAAAACATATAAATCACACAAAATAAAGAGTAAAGACATAAACTTCAAACCATAGAAGTACGATAATAACAAACAGTAAATATCCAGCTTAATCACGAAATTAAAGACATAAATAACAAACTAATCATCTCCATCAACGAATTCATCAAAAGCAAACTCCTCATCATCATCATAACGTGGATCGTCCTCACGAAATTCTTCTTCCTCCACATCTTCACCTTCTAAGTTAAATTCAATTTCATCTTCATTTTCTTATTCATCTCTAAGGCCGCTAAAAGATGATCCTCTCACACCCACACCCTTGCCCTTGCCCTTGGGCGTGAGCGGGAGGAAAAAGGAGCAAGAGTGGAAGACGTTTTTGAAGCTTTTTTTTTTTAAGTGAAACCCTAGATGTGATTCACTTAAATATTAAAGAATTTTAAGAGATAATATTTTTATTATTCGATGTTATTTGACAAATAAAAAAAAACATTTTTTTTATTTCAAACCCTAGATATAAAGGCACGCCTTTACTTTACGCCTTTTGCCCCGAGTCGGCGTAGAAAAGGCGAAAAGCAGCGCCTAGAAAATCCCAACCTTTGGACCTATGGCGAGGGGTGGGCTAGTGCCCGGCGCTGGCGCTTTAGGGCGCCTCGCGGCGCCTTTAATAACTATGCCGAGAAGCCGTTTTTCCAGGTGGTTTTCGGTTACTCGTAAGTCAATGTCCTCCTCGACGAGCAGATGCAAGAATTACACGGTAGCCCCTGCATAAAACGATATCACCACCTTATTGGTTTGGAAACCACAACAGAAGGAGCTTTTATTTTAAAAAATCGGTCGAAACAAAACTTTACCTAAAAGGCTTCTTGTTACTATTCCATCTCTATGGCTCACTATTTGATGATTCTCATTACCATTCTCATGGAAGAATTCAAACCAAACGCCCCCTAATTTAACAGAACCTATAATTCTTGATAAGCCAATCTAGCAAGTTGTTTTTCCTTCTTTCTTTTAGTAAATAAAAATTTACCTATTATAGTTTAAAAAGTATAACTGAATTTCCTTACACCTGTTGAACAGTTGTGGAATCTATAATATATCTTTACCTACTTGCAATAAGAGATCCCTCATCCCTTATAATAAATTTTTTGTGTTTCCTATCGAAAAGAATGTCATTATAACATCATATACACATATCACGAATCAAAATAATGAAATACAAAGCGGAACAAGAAAATAAATCAAAATGAAACTATCTAATTGGTTAGTAAAACTGGTTTGATCACCAATTGGATCAAGTGAAATCACAAGTAAAAACTAAAGACACATAAAAGATGATAGCAAAAGCAAAGTTTACCTTTAAATACGATGTAATTTGTACACCATGATCTATCATTCTTTTTGATACGCCCTGAGAAAGTATTAACCGCTAACATCAACGTGTACTCTATAACCATGCTTCCACATCATTCCAACAACCTGCTTCAGCTTACTCATTTCGTCACAGCTACAATACGCCTTAAGCAATATCCAATACGTTTTCTTCGAAAAATGCATGTTCACTGTATACATTTCATCAAGAACCCTTTCCATCTCAGAGAGACGTGTTTGCATAGAGTACAGTACCATTTTGCTGTGGTAAAGAGATCGACATCTTCTCCACCCGGCCATCTTAGCACACTTGATAAAATCGGCGAGTTTTTCCACCGCATTTTGTCTAAAATAACACCCGATAATTGCATTCATCACACCAACCGATACCACACGGGTTTTACGCACAAATGCCTCGTTCAATGAATTTTCCATTTGCTCTAATAAATCCCCCTTTGCGTATAAACAAATTAAGTGCACATTTAACCAAGGACTATACTGATTTATTGGAATTTTTGAGAGAAGTTGCTCAACTTTTCGAAACCTTTCAGGATCAGAACTTCTACAATAAGCTCGTATCATGACTCTAATCAAATGAATATCTATATGATGAGCACGATCCATTACCATCTTGTATATTTCCTCCATCTTTTCCAGCTTACCAGCAATTGCATATCCTCTAAGCATAAGAAGATGAATATCTTTGTCAGGTTTGACGGGGCCCGCTTCCATCGCCCAGTAAGTCTCTTCCATTTCTTCCCACATCCATGCTGTAATATAACCGGAAATTAAACTGATATATGTTTTAATATTTGGCTGAAAGTTTAAATCCTTTAGTTCCTTGTGAATTGCTTCCATATGATCAACAAGAACAAGACGACCATATGCTGTAATAAGTATGTTATACGTTACGATTGAAGGAGCACATTCAGGATCAGTCTTCATATCACGAAACAACGACTGGCATTTGAAAGCAAACCCATTATACGAGTAAGCACTCATTAGAGAATTAAATAAAGATGTCCCCTTTAGCTGTTTATTTGAGGCCTCTTTAAAAAATTCAACAGCAAGATCGACGTTCAATCTTCCGGCCATTGAGATACCCTTTGAGTACTCTTCCATTGTCATGGGAGCCGCGTAGTCCGGGTGTTCTCTCCTCCAAACAAAAACCTGAATCAAAGACAATGATTAATCATACATCCTAATAATGCATTTTGAATGCACAAAAACAGGACAAAGTCTTGTGCAGACCAGTTTTACCATGAAAATGGTTTGCATTTTGTGTGTATTTTTAAACAATATTAGTTATTTCATTAAAAGGTACTCTCTTCATCCTAAAATACCTTTCAACTTTCCTTTTTCGTCCGTCCCACAATATTCTTTCACACCCCAAAAGTAGAAGGTCATCCATAAACTCCACCCTTTCAATATCCACAATTTTACACAAAATGCCATTACTTTTGGGCCCACACATACACACAATCCAACTACTTTCTTTACTTTATACATAAAGGTTTACAAAATTACCCCTCAAAACCCTTGTCATTACTACATTTGCGAACTTGTGTGCCCTCTCACCTATGAAAGGTTTTATGGGATGGAGGGAGTACTAGTTTGATACAGTTAGTTGTTTCATTAAAAGGAATTGGTTGGTTTTACTAAAAAGTGATAGTTGTGAAACAGTGGCACAGTAAATCTGTTTTACACAAGACCAACTCATGAAACAGTTCTGGTGGAATTGCTACAAGCATTACCATTTCAAATTTGAAGGGTTATAAATAATAAACACTATAGCATAATAATGGAAATTGCATTATCACTTATCTACTAAAGTACTAAACTCAATCACGATAAATAAATCCTATTATATACTGTCTTAAATGCATGAATGATTCTAGTTAGGAAGATATACTTTTGAGGAGTAAATTATTCAACACAATAAGATAAATTATAACACAATATGAATATATATGTGAGTGTGTCTGTGTTTTTACTTATTCACTAAACTCAGTCATTAAATCAAATATCTCATTGAGAATGCAGGAATAATTCTTGTTAATAAGGTACAGATGCATTAGAGTACATCATTTTTGTTAGAATGACTGCACAAAATAGGAAATCCATTTGCTCACATTTCCACAAGGTTATGACTTTTTTCCTCCATCTACATTATCTGGTTCAGACTAAATTTGTGTCTTTAATTGTTGTTCTTCGATCTTCTTTTCTCCATTGCTGCAGTTTTTTCCTAACATTCTGCTTATCTACTACAATCACAAGTCACAACTAGTTCTTTCTTAGAAAGAATTTTAAAGAATTGACAAATGATCATAACCTAAAATCATTGATCATGTGCATTTATTTCATATGCAACACCAATCCTAAGGGCATGTTTGTTTCGAGACTATTCCGGACGGACTTTGGACTTTGTAATCTCAATCCACATTTGTTTTGGAACTCAAAGAAAGCATTGTGAAATCCCAATTAATCTTACCCTACTTTATCACCTACCACTACACTCACACCATCTACGTTTTTATTTTTCCAACACACTCATACTAATATAACTTTTCCACCATCCTACTCTATAAAATCTCAAAACAAAAATTACATTTTAACTATTTGTCAGAATTTTAAAATCCCTAGATTTCAAAGTTCAAGATCCCCCCCGCCCACTATAAGCCCAAAACAAACACCCTTTACTCATTGGCTTCGAAAAAAACTCGAATTTTCTTCTCAAGCATTTTATCAAACAGAAAGAGTTCATACTCATGTTGCACTATATCAAACACAACAAGATGGCTGAAAAACGCATTACCTCAAGAGCTAAGGTAGGAAAAGGCCTTAGCATATTCAAGAGCCCCACAACAGCAGATCCATTCGGATATCTTCGGAAAAGGGCCACACCGTTTTCTTCCAAAACCTGGTGAATTTTACCCACATCTCCATTCTGTCCCAAAAGCTCGTTCTTCAATTTGCAGACTTGTTCCCTCAAAATCTTTCCCGTAATATCCTCTGTGCCTTCATAGCTCCACTTTTTCGAAAACAGGGATGCTAAATAGGCCACATTCGCTTGATTTTGAGACGTTGGGGTTGCAATCTGACAAATAGAACGAATTGGGATTAAGGGCTTCGTGATTCTGTCATGGGTGTAGAGAGAGAAACGAGCGATTTTCAAGCACTTTTCGAGTTCAGAAATTTTCCACACTCGTTGCATTATAAATTGCAGATAAAGAATGGATATTTATGCATTTTTTCTTCACCCCTTTTGAGTTTTGGGGTACTCTGTAATTAGGGTTTTGCAGGGGTTTGGGAGAAATGAAGATTGAAGATTTTTGGAAGTGAGAGAAGATGAGTGAGAAGAGAGAGAAAGGGGCTAAAATTTGCTACAATTCGGCCCAAATTACTCTACCTAGGCCCAAAAGAACTCCCTTTTTCTTACACCACAAATATAATTGTATATTATGGCTTCACAAAAAAATTGTAAAAGAAATATTTTTAAATTATTAATGATTGTTGATTTATTGGGGGTGGGGGTGGGGGTGGGTTTTGGAATCACAAAAGGTCGTGTAATTTTACTCAAATAAAAAAAATGTCATGTGAATTTTTACTTTATTAATTTTGATTATTTTGATTTAAATTTTAATTATTTCGTTAGAAAAGAAAATTATGGTAGAAAAATGGTCAAAAATATAATGTAAGCACACAAAATAATGCGAAAAAAATATTAAAATGACGGGTTCAGTGAGAGGAAGAGAATAATATAAGTTTCGACTCTCGCCTTAACGTAAATCAAATGAGAGTGGTGACGATCGTCGAGGTGGTCAAAATAAAAAGTTAAGTCAATTTTCGATCAAATTTTAAATTGATCGGCGAAAAAAACTAAAATTAAAATTAAAAGGATGAAAATTAATAAAGTAAAATCTTACATTTGTCATTTATTGTGTCTCTCCACTCTCGTGTATTTTTTTTTTTTTTTTTTTTTGTCAAACTAATTTTAACTAAACAGGATAAGGGTTAAACTGATCAAATTCGGTATTACAGTCCCCCTGAATAGAAAAATAAAAAAAACCCATTGTCGAAGTTCCAGAGGTAAGTGGTGAACGAGTCAATTCTTGTTTCGTTAAAGTCAAATTCTTGTTTTATTTGCAGTTTCCCTGTTTCGTGATTGCACTTCAGTTATATTTTTGGGTACTGTTTGTTTGATTCTTTTGTGGGTTTTTTTTTTTATATTTGTATTGACGGTGATTTCTTGATTTCTGGCAATGTGATTTCTTTATTTTTGATGGGGTTGTTTTGATTTTGAGCCATTCTACTGAAAATTACTCTGAAGAATTAAAATTGAAGGAGTGGAAAAGCTATATTGGTTTAGAAATTCAGGAAATATGATGAATTATTCAACAAATTATAACATAATGATGCATAAAGATGAAATTTTTACGAAAAAGAAGGAAGTAATGAAATGTTTTTTGGGGCTGAAATTTAGAGGTGTTTTATTTTTCGGCATGATGAGAATTCTATTCCCAATTATATGAAGAATAAACTCTACTGCCAAATGCCTGTTTTCACTTCAGTTATATGTTTGGTTTCTTTTAATGGATTCTTTTGTGGGGTTTATTTTGTGCATAGGTGATTTTTGTTAGGATTGTTTTGATTTTGAGCCATTCTGGTGAAGCTTATTACTCTGAAGAATTAAAATTGTATGAATCAAACAACTATATTGGTTTAGAAATTCAGGACATGTGATGAATGATTCAACCAAAATTACCATATAATGATGCATGTAGATGAAATTTGTACCAAAATGAAGTAATGAAATGTTTTTGGGGTAAATTCACAGGTGTTTTTTTTTTTTGCATGATGAGAGTTCAATTGCCAATTATATGAAGAATAAACACTGTGCCAAGTGATTCCATTACAAAGAAATTTGCTCCAAAGATGTGGTTTAGTAGTGAAGAATCGTTACCCGATAATATGGGGTATACTTTTACCAAATTGGAGATAGACTCTAAGCATGTTGATGAGTCAAGTGATGAGATTGATAATAGGTTTAGGCCAAAACGAAAGTCGAATTCTTTAGATCATGATATTGCTCAATTAACGAAGCTTCAATCGGGCCCACATGAGAATTTGAGCCGAGTTGTACCTGGAAAACGGGATTTGCCTGTTTCAACTATAAAGATGTTGGCAGGTCGAGAAGCAAATGTTTCAGGAAGAGGGAGGTTCTCATCAGGAGATTGTCGTCACGTTATGAGTCAATATTTGCCCGTTTATGGTCCATGTGTTGTGGATCAGATGTCTACTAGGGCTTATGTATCACAGTTTTCTGCTGACGGATCCCTTTTTGTTGCTGCATTTCAGGTATTTCAGAGAAATTCTTGTTATTGTTTAAATGATGATAATGTGTTTGGATGGTTTCTGTACTTGTGATATTCGACAAGGCAAACACTTCTATGCACCAGTTACACTGTGCAACTCAAGTGCATTTTTAAATGATATTAGTTGTTTTACCAAAAGGTATAAGTTGATCAATATTAATTGTCTTACTAAAACATTTGATCGGTATTATGCATCCAAGTGTTACTTATTCGACAAAATCTTGGCCTTGTTCAACTCAGCTTTTTTAAATTCCCCAAGCTTGTGTTGTGTTTATGTTCTTTCTTGACTCCTGGTCTTATATGTGTGTGTTTTTTTTTTTTGGAACAGGGAAGTCAAATTAGAATATACGATGTCGAAAGAGGATGGAAAGTTCAAAAGAATATTATGGCGAGAAGTCTAAGATGGACAATAACTGACACATCCCTTTCTCCTGATCAACAACACCTTGTAAGTTCTCATCTTGTATTTCATTGCTTTTAGATGTATTCTCTAAATCATATTCAGTAAAGGCCGCATCTGTTTCCCAATGGAATTGTTAGGTATAGAGGTGAAAATGGGATGCAACCATTTTTAGTGATATTTAGAGTATGCTTGATTTGGGATTCAGTGTATTTTGAAATCTGGATTTCAATTCAAAATCCTGATATATAGTAATAGTGTGAGTTTGTTTTGAGATTTAAATAGGGTAGGATTTAGCTTTATGTGGAATTGATGTGTAAGATTGTGTGATGTTGTATTATTATATTATTATTGATTGTGATTGTAATTGTAATGATTGGGTATAATGATTAGTATGTTATATTGGAAGTTGTAAAAGTGAGAAAAAATGTGTGAAAAGTGATAAAACAAAAGAAGAATGAGAATAAAGAAAACATATATGCACTAATGTGCCGTTGGAAAGAGTATGTTGGAGAAAAAATGGTACTTGTAGAGTTTATAGGTATTTGTAAGATGGAAGTATAGATTTTCAAATCCAGATTCTAAAATTCCAAAGTATAGCAAGATTTAGATTTGAAATCCCAAATCAAACATGCCCTTAGTTTTGTATACTATTTTGTAAAACTGATGTTATTTCGAATTGATTGTTTTATGCAGATCTATGCTAGCATGTCGCCCATTATCCATATTGTCAATGCTCAATCTTCCATGAAAGAGTCTCACGCAAACATCACTGTATGTAATTTTCACTCTTATTTATTGCTACACTTAAAGATCACACTCTTTACTTGTGAAGTTCTTGATATCGAGGCAGAATTCATAGTCTCACCTCATATATTAATCAGTTTTACTTTTCATCCATCATTTGTTTGCTGAATCTTTTGAGGCAAAGAGCGAACGCGTGTTTCTTTAGGTCTGGTAATTTGGTTATCGAGTTTTTACTAGTAAATAACGGGAGTTGTACATTGTGCAGGAAGTGCATGATGGTTTGGACCTTTCTTCTCCCGATGATGGGGGGTATTCGTTTGGGATATTCTCGTTAAAATTTTCAACTGATGGGCGAGAAATAGTTGCTGGGAGCAGCAATGGCGATATATATGTGTACGATCTCAAAGCGGATAAAGTCTCTCTTCGAATTTCAGCTCACATGGTACTGCTGTCTACATTTTCATATTCAGTTTCTTTGTTCTTCACTGGAATCCGCTTTATTTTCCTAATGGATTTTTCTATCTACAAAATTGACAAATTTTTTTTTCCGTTTTCTGTGTTGCAGTGTGATGTCAACACTGTATGTTTTGCTGATGAAAGCGGCCATCTCATTTATTCTGGTGGCGATGATGATTTCTGTAAGGTAATTCCTAACAAACGATTTTCAGTGAATCGGGACAAGAATCATTTGATATGTTCAAGAACAGAAGTGAAAAGAAATTTGCAGATGTTGTTAACATTGTGTTTGTTTTGAAAAAAAAGATTCATTACAACTTTGTTCTGTATAGGTTTGGGACAGACGCTGCTTTACGGCTAAAGGCAAGCCAGCCGGGGTGCTTATGGGTCACCTTGAAGGCATAACCTTCATCGACAGCCGTGGAGATGGTCGTTATTTGATATCCAACGGTAAAGATCAAGCTATCAAACTGTGGGACCTACGCAAAATGTCATCTACTTCCACTTGGTACGTACGGTCCATTGAATACTACGGGCTATTGCATTTCAATCCTTGATTGGAGTTGGACTTTTCTGATGATATTATATGCCCTAAGTATTCAATCTCTCGTTGTTTTTTCAGCTATCGAGGATACAGGAACTACGAATGGGATTACAGATGGATGGAGTATCCTGAACAAGCAAGAGAATTCAAGCATCCATACGATCAATCAGTCGCTACGTATAAAGGTCATTCCGTGTTGCGTACACTCATCCGTTGTTATTTCTCTCCGGAATACAGGTCAACTCTTTACATGTTTTCGTTTCGTTTTTTGGATATTTAAATTTCTGGTGGCGGAAACTAGGTTCCTAATTGTTTTCTTGCTATCATCAACAGCACCGGGCAGAAGTACATCTACACCGGGTCTCATGACTCTTGCGTCTACGTCTACGATTTGGTATGTCTTATATAAGACAAGTCTACAACTCAAGTGCACTTTTAAATGGTATTAGTTGTTTCACTAAAAAGTATTAGTTGATGAGTACTAGTTGTTTCACTAAAAAGTATTAGTTGATGAGTACTAGTTTTTTCACTTTAACAAAGTATCAGTTGTATTAATTAAACAGTATTAGTTGTGCACCAGTTGATTATCGTCAACGAGATGACTCGCTTACCTACACGGCTACATGTTTTGATGTCTTTGGCAGGTTAGCGGCGCTCGAAGTCGCGAAGCTGCGTCACCATAGATCGACCGTTAGAGACTGCAGTTGGCACCCGACTTATCCGCTGTTGGTTAGCTCGTCTTGGGATGGAGACGTCGTGAAATGGGAGTTTCCCGGGAATGGAGATGCCGTCGTCCCATCCGTGAAGGAGACGTTTTCGCGCTTTCAAAGGCGACACTTTTACGGGTGAGTGAAATCCACACTTGTTGCAACTTGCAAGTTCACCTTGTGCTCATATTATCAAGTTTCAAAATAAGAAAGCATCATCATTTTCTTTTTCTGGTTTTAATAGTAAATAATTGTACATAGATAATCTGAGTTCGTGGAATGGCTTGTACAAATGTTTACATACATGTTGAATATCTATATTTATAATTTTATTCTTCTGTATTTTAAATATTATGTGATTCACTATAGAATTAAACCATCAAAAGAATAATTTTGTCTGAACTATTTTCTAAAATAAATAAATCATAATCTGAACAGTTACCAAATACTATTTCAGTCCACAAAAATATTTTATTGATTGAGAAATATAAAATAATTTCACTTATGCTTTCAAAGCTCATTGGACTATTTTACAAAATATCTGGGATAATCAGCTACTTGTTTAAAAAATCACTTTTTCTTTATACTTTTGAAAAGAAATACTAATAATTAACTTCGAATTGGGATTTGGTTTTATCAAATCTAAATAATTTATTAAAACTGAGTAATACATGCTGATAGTACCAATTAATTTTCTGTTTGTGATTATGTTGTTTGTTTGGTAATAGTAATAGGAAATATTTTATTAACCATTGATTTAAGTATTTAACCAAATTCTTTAGGAGGAGAATCCTTTCCATTTTTATTTTTTGATGTTTTGTAGAGATGAATTTTGAGGTACACTTGAATGAGATGGTCTCACGGTAAAACAATACATAATTTAGGGGAGGGGTGAGTGTTAATTTGTGTTAGGTTGTATACATCTCATGCATGACGAGTTTTTATCATAAATTTTTACTTTGACAGTCATGTTTAAATAAATAAGATAAAAATTTGTGTGAACTCAATTCCACCGTGAATTTGATTTTTTTAGTATCACTATTATGTTTAAAAATTATTTTTTTTTATATATAAAAGTTATTACTGTTATGCACAAAAACTCACTTATTTTTAAACAATGAATTTTTTTATGAATAACAGTGATACTCCCTCCGTCCCAGAAGATTTAGCACACTTTCCTTTTTGGTCTGTCCCATAAGACTTTGCACACCAAAAAATGGACACACTTTTCTCAACTTATAACCTTACAACACACACTTATCACCCCTCATACACATTTACTACCCCCCATAAAACAATTTTTCTTAATCTCTGAGCCGAAAAGTTGACGCAGAGTCTTCCGGGACGGAGGGAGTGATTTTTATATATAAAAGTGATATAGCTGATGTATAGACTTGGTTCACAGGAGTGTTACTCAATAAATAAATAATAATAGAGTGGGTCTCCTGTGCACCAAGTGTGCACCGTGCACTCGGGTATAGGAGTGACTCATTAAGAAAATGAGACCTTGCCATTAGTGAAAAGGAGGATCCACAATAAAAAAATGGACATGGTCAAAATGAGTGCACGGATCTAGAGTCTGTGCACCAAGTATATATGAGACCTTGCCGTAATAATAATAATAATAATAATAATAATAATAATAATAATAATAATAATAATAATAATAATAATAATAATAATAATAATAATAATGTTTATTTATTCATGGAATCAAAATATTACATTAAATATTTTTAACCAAATTCTCTAGGAACAGAATCCTATTTATTTTAATTTTTTGGAGAGAAGTATATATTTATACCTTCAAAATCAAATACATAAATATAAATAGAAAGGAAAAAAGAAAAACAAAAGTGAAAATGTAATTTTATGAGTCTGACATTAGAAATAATTTAGAAGGGTTTTTCAATTGGAGTAATAATAATATCACACGTGTAGTTCCAGTAAAGAAGGCGAAACCCCCGAGCCTGAGGTTCGTTTAGGCTCGGACAGCCGTTTGCCCCAAACCTCAATTATTTAACAAATTAATCTCCAAATATTAATTATCAGCCCCTATTTCCCACAAGACAAATATAATTACAAAAAAATAATGAAGATAATATAATTAACCGTCTCGTTCTTGCTGCAAACACGCACTACACACACTAAATTGCGAAACACAACGACAACAAAAACCTGCAGTGAATGAATGAATTTCCATTTCCCATTTCACATTTCTTCCACTTTCTCCAAAATCTCTAACAGTAAACAATCAATTCCCACATTTTCTCCATCATCGATCAAAATTGCAGCGATTAATTTGACGAAAATTGTGTTTTTGGTGGTTGAATGTTGGGGAGAATGAAGGGAAGGGTGTTTTGGGCGACATTTTTGTGCATTTGAGTTTTCTAGGGCTTCTATCGCATGCAATGCTGGATCCGATCGATTTCCTGGCGCTGCAATCGATTAGAAAGAGCTTGAGCGATTTGCCGGAATCGAATTTATTCGCGTCGTGGGATTTCAAGGCGGATCCCTGCGGTTTCGCCGGCGTTTACTGCGACGGCGATAGAGTGATCGCTCTCAGTCTCGGTGACCCTCGGGCCGGGTCCCCGGGCCTAACGGGCCGGATCGACCCGGCGATCGGCAAACTCTCCGCTCTAACGGAGCTAACACTAGTCCCGGGTCGGGTATTCGGGTCGTTGCCGCAGACCCTAGCTCAGCTCCAAACCCTAAGGTTTTTAGCCCTGAGCCACAATTTCATCTCCGGCAAAATTCCGGCGAGTTTAGGCCAGCTCCAGCGGCTACAGACGCTCGATCTCAGCTTCAACCAACTCGCCGGAACCATCCCCCTTTCTCTGCAACAACCGGTTCACCGGTCCGGTTCCCCCTTTCGGTGGTGGTGGAGACGGCGAAGGAAAATGGCACGTAGTTTTAGGGAAGCATGCAGCTGTGTTGTCTTCAATTCAATATTTCAATTCAAGTGAAGTGCTGCATGCCATTTGCTTCCATAGGTTCTTCTTCATTTGCATCTCCCCAACTGCAAATTCAATTCTTCAACTCTATTGAAATTCGCACCCTTTATTTATTATTACTGCATTTACCTCTAAATCATACTCCCTCCAACTTTATCACTTCATTCATATAAATAAATTGGTTGCATATTCATTCGAATAATGAAAAAATTAGAAATGAAAACCAATATAACATTGCGCCTTCTTTTGATTGCACTACTTGTAACTAGTTCCACCTTGATTGAATCAAGAATCACCCATCACGGCCACCAAAAACCCAACCTAGGAGAGGACAAAAGAGGAAGAAGCGGCGGAAGAAGAGGCAGACATGGCGGCCGCGGTGGCCGGAGACAGGGAGGATCACCACAAAATTGTGACCCTTTATTTCAATACTTATTTGGAAGGTGTGGTCAATGGCCATTTCCACGCAACTCTCCAAACAACCCATTCCGCCCAAGACCGCGGCCACCTAGACCGCCGCGACTCCCGCCGTCGCCGCTCATTCCCTTGCCCCCGCCGGTAGTCCCTTCTCCTCCGCCGGCAATAGTATTTCCCCCACCGGTAAAACCTCTCCCGCCGCCGGTTGCTCCGCCTCCGCTTCCACCGTGTCCACCACCACCATCACCTCCCCCACCATGTCCACCACCGCCTCCCTTAGTACCCTCTCCTCCGCCACCGGTGCCGCCGTCTCCACCACCACCACCACCGGTGCCGGCGCTATCAAACGCCATTCTCTGCAACAACCGGTTCACCGGTCCGGTTCCCCCTTTCGGTTCCCAAACCCTAACCCGGCTCGATCTGCACCACAACAACCTCTCCGGTTCACTCCCAATCGTATTACCCCCCTCCCTCCAATACATCTCCCTCTCATCAAACCGCCTCTCCGGCCCCCTGAACCGGGCTTTCTCCGGTCTAAACCAATTAACCCACCTCGACCTAAACTCCAACCGGTTCACCGGCCTCCTCCCGGCTTACCTCTTCACATTCTCCATCACCACCCTCCAGCTGCAACGAAACCAGTTCTACGGCCCGGTCCAACCGGAATCCCAAATCACAATCCCAACCGTCGATCTCAGCTTCAACCGGCTATGGGGCGAAATATCACCCTTCTTCTCAACGGTTCAGAATCTGTACCTGAACAACAACCGGTTCACCGGTCGAGTCCCGGTCGTAATCGTGGACCGGCTTTTAGATGCAAGCATACAGATTCTGTACCTACAGCATAATTATTTAAGCGGGATCGGAATCAATCCAACGGCTGAGATTCGATCATCGCTGTGTCTGCAGTATAACTGCATGGTCCTTCCCGTAGACACTCCCTGCCCATCCAAGGCCGGTACGGACAAATCCAGGCCTGACTTCGCGGTGCATAGAGTGGAAAGGGTAAGTTCGGAAATTTGCACTTTTGTGGTGCAGGGGTAAAATGGGGAAATTTGCACTTTGGTTGATTAATTCATTTATTAATTTATTGATTGTTTTGTGGGTAACTAATTAAGTGGTTAATAATGTGTGGGTAGCTAATAATTTTGTAATCAGAAATTGATGATCTCTTTTTCTTTGTCAAATTCTTTTGTTCTTTAAAGGAAAATTGGCTTAATTGTGTAGCTAATCATTTGTAATGAGAGATTAATGGCTCCTTTTCTTATTATATTCTTTTATTTATGAAAGCAAAAGTACATACTCAGTTTTTTTTTTAATAAGTGTACTTTTAACCTTTTTTTTAATAAAATTAAAAATGACATGTATTAACAAATTTGTCCTGATTTAGTGAAATTAATAAAAGTAAGTTAAAAATAAGGAGTTTTTTTTAAAGTTAAAATATGGACAAAATTGAGAGAAATACTATAAAAAAATGCTAAAATGTATCCCCTCCGTTTTGATTTTGATTATCCGTTTTCCATATAGTCGTTTTAATTTTGTTTATCCATTTCCAAATTATGTAATAAAACAACATTTAATACTATTTAATACTATTATTTCTCTCCACCAAATTCACTTTACACCATTTAATATTATTATTTTTCTCCACCAAAATCATTTTACATTATTTAAGGTGTGTTTTGAAACACTTAAAACAGCTTTCAGAAACACTTATTTTCAAAAGTTGTGAAATGAAGCTTTGAAAATAAGTGTTTCTGGAAGCTGTTTTAAGTGTTTCAAAACACACTATTAATGCGATATTATCTTCTATTTTTTCTTAATCTATGTGTATACAGTAAATGGATAATAAAAAAAAATAGGACGGAGGAATAATATTTAATATTGCGCGATCAAGAAAAGGTAAAATTACACTTATTACAAAACTGAGCGAGTAGCTTCTATTTGTTAACACAAATTCTCTTTAGAAAAAAACTCTCATTAGAAACTTGTTAATACTATAAAATTGATATTATTACAGTTATAAATTGATACCGTTACTTTTATAAAAATATAATTAGAAATTTGTTAATACTATGAAATTGATATTATTGCAGTTATAAATTGATACCGTTACTTTTATAAAAACATAATTATATTATTGAATATTATAATTTTAATTTATAAATAAAATAATATTAATTTATATATGTAATAGTATAAAATATACTAACAGCAATTTCATGGAAGACCTTCTCCTTCCCATTTGTCAATAATTTGTGTAGCTTAATTTATAAGAAGAAACTAAGAAATACGTTGGGAGTTATTAGGGGGCACCCAACTTATGTTTGGTTCGACAAACAGGACCTACTTACTTTTGTATTATTATGAATTATTTATGAATAATGAAAAGAAATTTATAGACCGTTTAATTTACATGTTATTTTTGCCTTTTATTTGTTTGAAACTATCTGAATTCTTAAAATCAAAGTAAAAATTGTGATTGGTCAAGCTTTAAAACCAAGAAAAGTGACATTTAAAGCCTTTTGTTGGTCATTCTTTTTCCCCCAAAACCCCTTTCTAGTCAAAGAAAAAAGTAAGTATTTGCGGTTAATGAGTAAGTGAAATACATTTAGTTTAGATGATTTTATGAAAATAATGGGGTGGTGAAAACATACTCTCTCTCCGTCCCAAAGAAACGTGCACCCCTAGTCGGGCACACAAAATAAAAAACTTATTTTATTGGTATTATTTAAATCAATTATAATGATATTGTGATAGTGTAAGTTTTGAGTGTTTTGCTATTTTAAAAAACGTGCACGTTTTTTTGGGACGTCTCAAAAAGGAAAACATGCACGCTTTTATGGGAATGATGAGTATTTAATTTGATATGCAACTAGTGTACTAAAATAAATAAATTACTATCTTTGGGTTAGATTTGGGCAGCCCAAACTTTAATCGGGCCTACAAAACATAGTTCACAGTTCATTTTTACTTGGGTTAGTGGGCCAATGTATCAGTCCGGCCCAACCCCCAAAATTTCAATTTTTATTACCCTAAATATTTATGAACTAGAATTTTAGTTTCTTGGGTCCGATTGCCTACCCACTATTTTTGCTGGCTGATCGGTGGATGATATTATAATGCGTTCGACCCTGTGCTTATAGGCTGACCCGCTATTGTTTATGTCCCAAACACCGCCGTCGTCACCGTCGCCTGCCTTACTCCACCGCCGCTCTAGGAGAACGCAGGTCAGATCCACATACATCTTCTCCGCCTCGACGCTGCCGCGATCTCCAACATACTGCACGGCGGCACCAAGCTCGTTTTCACGGACGTCAAATCCGCCTCCGTCGTCAACGACGCCGTTTCCCTCTTTCCCCTGCATTTGAATCGCTCGATTTTGGTCCTAATCGAAGATGGGGTTGCGAAAACGGTGTCGTTGAGTTTCTCTGCATATTTGGAGTCAGAATATTTCTCTCTTTTTGGAGATGAATTTCTCTGTTTCCCTCTTTCCCCTGCATTTCTCTGTATATTTGGAGTTGAATTTCTCTGCATATTTGTAGTTGCAATAATTTGGGGGCAGAATATGTTGGAAAAAGATGAGGACAAAATAGTAATTTGTTAATGTTTTTAATTTTTTATTTTATTTTATTCAATTTTAATACACCCTACCAATCAACTTACAATATTATATATTCACTTTTTAATGTTGACTACCAATCAATTTTATAAGAATTCATTCAATTACATTAATCTAGACATTAATATTGTAGGAATTTCTATCATGGCTATCAATCGGGCCCACTAACTTAACGAGACTTTAAAGTTTCAATGAAAAAATCAGATCAATCGAATAAAAATGTTGGGTTAGAGTTTGAAGTTCGAAGAACTGATCAATCAAAAAGAAATGTTGCAAAGATTATTTAAGAAAATAAGTGTAAAAGAACATTTTTTTTTATACACAAAGTTTGTATTAAATCAAAGTACATAATTTAAAGAAAATTTACAATACTCTATATTAATAATTAATATTTGAAAATATGAATTTTAAATTCATAAACCAATTTATAAATTCAATAATAAAAATAATATAAAATTTTAGCTGTCGATCGTATTCGAGTCTATTAGGAAAAATATAAGCCAACATAGTTTTTATTATTGAATGGAATCTCTTCTTTTGCAAAATGACCTTCTTAATAATATTCCTTAATCTTGTTTGATTGAATAATATAATTTTTTTGCTTTTAAAAAGAGGGTTCCAGAAATGATTATATGGTCATGATTATAGCAAGGTACCATAAATGTAAACTTTAAATCCATAACTTTTGTGTGTATCTAAATACACAACCAAAGCTTTTTGGTATTCTGATGCTCTGAAAAGCAAAGAATATTGTAGAAGAAAGGTGGAGAAGATGTCAATAAAGTATAGCTGTAAAATGCCAAAATTAGCACAAATTGCAGGACTTTATTGCTACAAAACACAAGTTGAAGTCCTGAAAAGATATAGAGAAAAGTGGATAGATAAGAATATTGTTTATAAAAGAGTAATTTGATGATAAAGCTCTTGAAAAGTTAGAAAAAAAGCACCCATAACACATCGTGTCAACTTTTGGGCACGTAATTTAAAAAAAATGTATAATAAGTAGAGTTTTTGAGAATAATTTTATAAATTTTTATTTATAAAAAAAAAAAAATTTGATTTAGTGTATGGATAGTTCTAAAAAATTATGACATTTTGCGTAAATACATCAATATTATATGGGACATTCTAATAAAGAAAATATATAATATATTGTGGGAGGGTGAGAGTATATCCGTATTATATGCAAAAAAAAAAAAAAATTATGAAAAGCTTGCATTTTACATTTACATACCAAGCCAAACATTAGTCATGACAACAATGTTCATCCTATAAATATCTCATTTTATTGGGAACATATACTTCTCCGTCTAGACTGTAGAGTTGTTAAAAAAGAGCAGCTCGAGAGCTCGACTCGACTTGTTAGACTCATTTACGAGCCGAGCCGAGGTTTATTTTCAACTCGTGAATATAATCGAGCAAGCTCGAACTAGGCTTGACAAGAGCCCGAGTTGAGTTCGAGCCTCATTAGACTCATTTGCGAGCTGAGCTAGGCTTTATTTTCAACTCGTGAATGTAATCGAGCAAGCTCGAACTAGGCTTGACAAGAGCCCGAGTTGAGTTCGAACTTCAAATGCTCGACTCGGCTCAACTCGAATAACACATGTGCTTTTTTTCCCTAAAATTTATACCAAAATATTTTCTTTTGACCAAAATTTCATACAAAATCTTGGTATGTCTTATTTCAACAATAAAATACTAGACATATATGTTGGGAGATGAATTTAATAAAAGATATATGATTTTGATTAAAATCCCAAAACCCCTGAGTATGACATGTTCAGAATGATCTTGATAGTTGAGTCAGGATTCAGTTTTAGAGTATTCAGGATGTTATCTGCAAAATGTATAGTCAACAGATATAGTTAGGGATAGGTTCGAAGACTACGAAGAACTCGATATGTTTTGAAAAACGAAGTTTTGATATTGAAGGTTACAAGACTTCGAGATATCAAGACTCAAGAGATATCGAGGAAATCAAGATCAAAGACGAAGACTCAAAGATATCGGCCAAGATAACTATTTAAGACTCAGAAGACTCAAGACTCGAAGACTCAAGACGCAAGATCAAGATCAAGATCAAGATCAAGAAATCAAGGCACAAAGAATTATCAAGACTCAAGAAGGTATCAATGCTCAAGATGAACTCGAATGTTCCGAGGCACCGAATATATATATCCGAAGGATGTAACATCGAGAAAACGCGATTCCTAGAAAGTTAGATATTGCAAGACATTTATAAAAAGGAACTACGTCCGTAAGTGTTGTTAAGGTTATATCAAACTCGAGTTTGTAACCAAAAGAGCTTGAAGGTTCTACTTGGCGGAGACAAAAGTCAAAAAGGAAGACAACATCGACTACACCGAAATCGACAAAGTCAATAAAAAAGATGTCAAGTACGAAAAGTTCCGCATCGCAAAAAGTGAAGACCGCTACATGAAAATTTATTACTAAAAGCGTGTTAGGGAGTTTCAAACCCTAAATATAACTTTTTCTCACACACCATAAGAGGAAACTCATTTGTCTCTCCAACGGATAGTTTTCAAAAGTGACCTTGGTGTATGCCTATAAATCTTGGTGACCCTCTACATTGTAAGGTTACGGAAATTTATTTATGATTTCAAGAGCTCAAACTTATTCTTGCAAAAAGTTAAAGCACTCGAAAAACCTTGAATTTCCCAAGTGCTTCTATATTGAAGAGAGCTCATTATACTAAGCCTAGCTTGATAAGAATTATCCAAAGCTTAGTCGAGATATCCTAAACCTTTGCATTGTGCTTCATTGTAAATGATATCTCATCCTAGTTGAAACAACCGAGAAACCCCAAACCCTCGAGAAGGTAGTTGGAGTGTGTTTGTTGGTGAGAAAGAGTTGTAAAGAGTTAGTAAACTACGGAGTAGTCGGAAAACTCTAAAGCGAAGTTAGTAAGCTACGAGGGTAGTCGAAAGCTTGTGAGTGTTTGAGTAAGTACACTACGGAGGTAGTCGAAAACTCAGGTCGGGTTGAGTAAAGTAAACCACGTGGAGTAGTCGAAAAAAAGTACGAGTTGAGTAAGTAAACCACGAGGTAGTCGTAAAGCTCGAAGTGATTAGTGAATTTCTCTCGAGGATCGGAGAGAGTGGATGTAGGAGCTTGAGTCTCTAAACCACTATAATTCTTTGTGTTGTTTATTCTTTTCTTATCTCATGCTTAATCATTGCATTGACTTGATTTTTTTTGAAAGCATACTTTTCACCGATATTTCGGTTGAAATCAATCATTTGGAAGTTGCATAAATCGAATCAAACCTAATCACCATTTCATAAAGGGAAGGTTTTCAAAGAAAGCTTAAAAAGAAAGTATAAACTAAAGGGCCAACCATTCAAGACGACCGAGTATTTTAGAACAGATAGTTACCAAACCGAACTCTCTTATGAGGATTGATAAGTTAGTTATCGATCCAAGCAACTTCGAGGATCTCGACTTTCGGGACTCGGTTGAGATTATCGAGGGTATCGAAAGCGACTCGGGATCATTGTCTCGATGAGACTTTGACTCGAAAGAACCTAATCTTTAGGATTATCGACCCAGTGACCTCGATGAAAAAAGTTTTAAAAACACTTGAACACGTGTATTCCCCCATACACGTGTAAGACTAAAGACTTGGGGACCAACAAGTGGTATCGGCGATGGAGGTTCAACTTGACCACTGCTTGTGTTGACCAAAGTTTTATTTTTCAAAAATACTTGTGGTCTATCTGAGACCGATCTTATTCTTGAATTTTTTAAGGATCGGATAAAATGTCTTTAAAAACTTCTCGTGTTCTCGGTGGAGAACTATGATCTATGGAGATCGAGAATGCAGGCTCATCGTATTCCAAACATGGCGGATGTGGAGAGTGGTCTCTCGAGGACCATTCAAATTCTTTGTGGTGAATCCCAGGAGGAAGATGAGAGAATTGATCTAGAGCGAGAATTTCCCTAAGTCGATGACCAAGTGACTCTCGAGGAGAGAAAGTTAGTCAATCTAGACTACATTGCAAAAAACATTTTATCTGATCTTATTGATGATGGTGTGATGGGAATGATCTCTTTGTAATATCTTGCTAAAGAGATATGGGATACACTATTTGTAATGTGTGAAGGCACGAGATCATATAAAAAAAAACAAACTTTCAAATTGGCAATTGGAAAGTTTGACAGTTTTTTGAAATGGATGATGGTGAATCAATAGACAAATTGGAAGTTAGATTCACTAAAGCATCATGAATAATCTAAATGCACTTGGAAAGAAATATCCACAAAGAGAAGTTGCATTGAAAATTCTTAGAGGTCTTTCTAAGAAAATGGATATTAAATGCAGTGGTGATTGAAAACACCAAGAATATTAATTCAATGCCATACCAACAAGTCTTCTCTCGAAATTTTGAAGGCCTATGAATTTGTAATTGATAAGAAAAAAAAAAGGTCGACAAAGAAAGATGATTCATCATCTAGTAAGTATGTGGCTCTAAAAGCCAAAGATAAAAACCGTAAAACTAGAGATTCGAGAACCCCGTGCCAAAAATCGGGGATGAGCTTGAGGAAAAGCTAAAGACCGATGGCAAGGAGGGTTTGACAGGACTTAATAGTAGATTTGGAAAATACAAAAGCTATTACAGAAAACCACGGTGCAGAAGAAACGAGGACGGATCAACCGAGAAGAAGAAGGACACGAAAGGTGAGGGATCTTCATCCGGAAAAAAAAGGACTCCAAGTCAAAAAGAAAATGATCGGGATGATGATGCCAACAGAGATCTTTATAATTGCTAAAAAGAAAGGTCACTTTCAAAGATGATTGTCGATTTGAGTGCTAAGGAGAGAAGAGAAAGGCAAGCTAAAAAGAGACAAGAAGTTCTCTAGCAAAAAAGGCCATGGTTGCAAGAGGAAGAACACTCGGAGGAGGATCTAGCTCTTCGGATGAGATATTCTCGAGACGGTGAAAGTGATGACATCTGTCGATGGCCATTGAGGAGGAGGAAAACAAGACCTTTCGAATCGACTAAAGATCATACGGCATCGATGAGTAGAGATGAAAAAAGCTCTCGATGTATGGTATCTTGACGGTGGATGTTCAAGACATATGACGAGATTCAAGAAGATACTTTCATTGACTATGTTGAACAAAGAGGCCGCAGATCACTTTTGGAGATAAAAGGGGACGAAGAAGGACATGGAACTTTGAAATCGACTCGATTCATATTCATGGTGTTTATATGTATCTGGATTGAAGCATAACTTGCTTTCAATTAGCCAATTTCTGTGATAAGGGTTTCAATGTTGAGTTCTCTAAGAACTTATGTTTTGTGAAAGATGATACATCACGAAAAAAGTATTCTTGGTGGTACAAGAAAAGGGAATGTGTATCTTCACGATTGAGTTCAACTCCTAAAGATACATGTTTAGTTGCTAAAAGTTCCACAGATACCGGTTGGTTATGGCATAAAAGAATGAATCACCTAAATTTCAAAACCCCTGAACAAGCTTGCAAGATTAGCTCTTGTGAGAGGGTTGCTTTTAATGAATTATTGATGAAGGAACATATTTGTGTTGCGTGCGGAAAGGAAAAGCAGAGATAAGAGCATCATTTAAAAAGCAAAGTAGATGTTTCTCTTGTGAGAATACTTGATTCTTGCATATGGATCTTTTTGGTCCTATAACACGATGCAATAATGGTAGGAAATACACATTGATAGTAGTTGATGACTACTCAAGATATACTTGGGTCATATTCTTTTTTCGAAGAAAAAGACTCGAGATAAAGGCTGCGAAATTCTTGAAAAAGGCTCGGTATTGAGAAAAATCGAGTGTGGTCAAAATCGAGATCGACAAAGGAACTTAATTTATAAATCATATCATATCGATTATTGTCGCGAGAAAATGGAATTTCACATGAAACATCATTTGCAAGGACCCTCAACAAAATGGTGTTCTTTGAAAGAAAGAACAGGACTACGAAAAGTTCTGCAAGGACAATGATAAATGGTCGATATTCCTAAAAGATTTTTGAAATTTGAAGTCAATCTTTGCATCTTTACTCGGAAACAGATCCATCTTGACCAAGAGTCAAGGCAAAACACCTTATGAGCTTTGGAATGAAAGGAAGCCTCTTGTTTCTTTCTTTTTCGTGTGTTTAGTTGCAAATGTTTTACATGACAATAATGGTAAAGATCGATTGAAAACTTTTGATAGTAAAAGGCGATGAAGGAATATTCTTAGGATATTCGAAGTCGAAAAAGCTTTCGAGTTTCTGTTGTAGGACTTTATTGTGGAGGAAACACCTCATGTTGTTTTTGATGAATCTACTTGTGTTCGGAAAAAAACAGAACATGATCGAGATGAACCGACCAAGAGGATCACCCAGATTAAGCAAAGAGAAGATAAATCATCCAGCTGAACGAAAAGAAGAAGTCGATCACATCCCATGATTGGGTGACTCGGACTCGAATAAAGAAGTTCGAGGATGGAACTCGGGATGGTGAGACTCGGGAAAACCAACACTCAAAGGTGACTAATATGAGCAGACACCGGTTAAGACTCGGGTATGTGATGCCAATGAAGATGTGGTCACGGTGAGGCAAATTTCCGAATCTATCAACCAAAGGGGAACAAATGTCTCGACAATGTTACGAATAAATTTCCACGAGGAAGATGATTCCTTTCTTTTCTACGTTGTTCCCGAGTTTGTCGATTTAAGCGAACCTAACATTTCAAATGTTGAGGATCTTCTTGAAGGGTGAACATCAAGAAGGAAATGGTTAGATAGTCATCTACAAGTCGTTGTGGGTGATCTTGAAGGTGTTAAAAACAAGAAGGTTCCATGGTGAGAGTGCACTATTCTTTAATCGGAGAAAGAACCTGCTTTGAGATTGGTGAAGCTCTACAAGATTCTTATTGGATTCTTCTTTATGCAAGATGAAATTTGAATCAATTCTCGAGGAATGAAGTATGGGGAGTAGTAGATAGACACGAAAGGCACAATGTCATTGGAACCAAGTGGGTTTTCAAGAATAAAAGAGATGAAAACAACAACATTGTAAAAACAAAGGCGAAATTTAGTTGCACAAGGTTATTCCCAAGAAGAAGGCTTGGATTATGATGAAACCTTTTCAGACTTTTGTTGCAAGACTAAAGCCATCAGATTGTTTCTTGCATATCTTCGCCCACATGAAGTTCACGGTCTATCAAATGGATGTGAAAAGTGCATTCTGAGCGGTGTGCTTAAAGAAAGAGTTTTGTGGAACAACCTCGCGGTTTCAAAAACAGAATGACCAAGTTTAAAAGGCTTCGGAAAAAGCTTTGTATGGTCTCAAGCAAACACCGAGCATGGTATGATACTCTTTCTCGGTTTCTTCTTGACCATGGTTTTGTCGAAAAGGGATTTGTTGATAGAACTGTTAAGGATAGAAGATGGGAAGATATCTTCTTGGGTTCGGATATATGTTGATTACATCATTTTTGGATCTCAAACCATCATTTGTGTGAAAAGTTTTCAACACGATAAAAAAGGCAAGTTTGAGATGTCGATGATGGGAGAGATGAATTTCTTTCTTGGTCTTCAAGTTGAAACAATCAAAGGAAGGAATATTCATCAATCAGCAAAAGTACACCGGAGATCGATTGCCAAATATGGTGTATGAATTGCAATCTGATTAGGATTCTATGAATACTAACTACAAGATGGATCGATTACGAAAGGCAAATCAAATGAGTCATCGCGATTATAGAGGAATCATTAGATCATTGCTCTACACACAAGTAATAGGATATAACATTTGTTGTTGGGATATATGCAAGATACCAAGCTAATCTAAAAAATTTAGTCACATGGAGGTCGCCAAAAAAGATCTTGAAGTATCTTAAGGGCACGATGAATAGAGGATTATGGTATCGGTGATGATAACCTTGAATGCTTGGTTCTTTCGAGATCTTTGATTATGGAGGTTGCGAGGATTGACGGAAGTCCACAAGGAACTTGTCAATTTCTAGGAAATGTCGATATCTTGGTTTTGAAGAAAGCGGACAAGAATCTTCTTGAAATTTGAATAATACATGGTTGCTGGGAAATTTCTTTGTCTTTCGGATTCTTTTGGCTCGAGACAACAATTAAGGGATTATAAAGTTGTAAATAATGAAGTACCAATATTTTGTGACAATAATAGTGCCATTGCTATTTCACAAAATCGTTTGCACACCAGATGCAAGCATGTGGATATCGGACATCAACTTCATCGAGAGATCATGTCGAGAAAAAGGACATAAGGATGGAGAAAATTCATCTTGATAAAAAAAGGCGATATCTTGACTAAACCTTTGGTGAATCAAAATTTCGGGAACTTTCGGTTGAATTAGGGATGATAGAACCCGGTGTATAAGAGTAAATTTGAAAAATTGAAGATTTTCGGATCATGAAAGCTTTCTCGAAATTCCACCGAGAAGCTCGGGATAAATGGAAATCTTGAATCGAGTCTCGGGAAACTCAGTTCTTCAAGGTCAAGACTTTCAATAGCATGTTGAACCCATTCAAGATTTCAAGATTATCTCGACATTTTTTCAAGGTCAATTTTCAAGAAGACCGATAGGAAAAATTAGTCCGAAGAAGTAATGACTTCATCAACTCATTTATTGCTCAAGTGAAACTTCAAGAATCATTTGCAATAAATACAAAACACCTAAGGAATGTTTTTTTCAGGGATCGTTTGAAATTAGAAGAAGGTCAAATGATCATTTAATGCTCAGTAACATTTATGACCAATGAGGATGTTTTTGGCGACTTACCTTTTGGAGATCGTCGGTCAGATATACCCGATTAATGGGAGATTAATCTTAACCGTTCTTTTTTCACCTAACCAACGCGATTCCCCACGATCTCGAAGTTATATATACCCCAATAAGTTATTCAAGCCAAAAATTTTATCAAACCCTTCGTTCCCAAATCCTCTGCAATTAAAAATCCCTTTACCCAGAAATCTCCAAACTCTAAAGCTTCATTTCTTCAATCAATCTCTAAAATGGCCCCAACCTTGTTCAAGAAATCAACAAGCCTTGGTACGAGTTCGTTGTCTCACTCGAAAAGCACAACCAACTCAAAGCCGGAAGAGGAGGCTCTGCGTATGATTCATTGACTAAACTCACCCATCTAGTCATGGCCAGGCCCGGACCGGGAGTTTGCAAAAAAAGGTCAATTCATCTATAATCTGGAGATAGATGAAGAGGATGGTTTACATTCTAAGATAACTGTATCACATTTAGAGCAGTCGTTCAAATACATCGATTTTGAGAGGGAGTTGTATATAATTCAGAAAAATTTGAATGATGTGTTTGAGCTCTGTGATAGAGGAGAGGATCGTCGATGTATATGTCGGGGTAGAGAAGCGGGAGTACTTAGATAGGATGGTGAGAATCTGTTAAATTTGAGGCGACATTAGATAAGAGATACTTAAAGCCACAATATCGTGTGTTGATGGATATTGTGAGCAAGAGCATCATGAGTCTTTGGGGATTTTTGAGCGGATCGATACTCAAGCTCAGTTGATGGCGGCGATAGAGGCCTCACCCACCACCAAACTTCAAGGGTGAAATTTTTGATTCAGACGGTGAGTGAAGCGGACCAAAGTTTTGAAGAAGGTTGACGGGCGATCTCAATAAAAGGCAAGATCCACCATGCCACCAAAATTGCTTATATTTTGGAGATGTGCAGAGAAGGAGGATGATATCTTCGCCAATTCGACCCCATTCCCTAAGTCCAAAATACTCTTCAAGCCCATTCTTTGAAAAAAAAGGTGCCATCCGAGGGAAAAAGGAAAGAAAGTAGAATCACGATTTGATTTGAAAAAGAGACTCAACAAACCGGGGAAGGTTTTGTTAGAGGCAAAGATGGAGAGTGGTGCAAAAAAACCTTGCCCCCAAAGCGCAGAAGATTGGTGGTTCTCACCGATGAAGATGGCAAATGATTCGAGGAGATTCAACACGAGGCCAAACCGCTCAAAGTTCGCCATTGCAAGTTTTGGCTGTTATCTCAAAGGCGAAACGAAGGAATTGTCTTCTCCGAGGTGCTTGAGACATCTCAAAGATTCGTAGACAAAATTTCTCGGGAAATTTTCAAAGGAACTCAGCCTCGTAGATTTTCAATAAGATCAAAAGATTCGGCGAGGAAGTGTAGCCTCAGAGATCAACCCGAGGACTGTTGCACAAATCGAGAAGCGAATATTCTGATTGAGCCCCAGATCTCTTTTTCGATCAGATTCAAACAGAGCCCGAGAAATCCAGTTCATTCTTGACCGCTACTACGAGCTCAAATTTTACCGGGATCCGCAAGATGTTTTCTTGATTAGGACGATCAGTGTTCATCCTCAATCGACTCTTCTCGAGATGCTTGATATTCGCATTTGATGGTGGAAAAACTTTCCCGACCTTCTCGTGGTTCGGAGGACAAAGCTCGGGATGAAAAACTCCGATTTTGATGAAAATTTTGGGTTCGAGAGGGAAGGTAGGCGAGAGGGAAATTTCAAGTTGGTGCCCGGCAATGAGACAAATCTCAAGATGGAGATGGGGACCAACGGGGGAGATCTTTGAGGATCGATCTGGATGGAAAATGAGACTTCATTGCCGATCAACTCAAATTGGTTCCTCAAAGAGGCTCGGATTGAGACTGGATCGAACGGTGAAGTCAGATTGATCAAACAAAGACAGAGGTGCGAAGGTTCCCGAGATTGATCTCATCTTGATGGAGAAACTTGAGAAGGTTGAGCCTAATGATGATCAAGATTGCTTTCGGATGGAAGAAACATTGGTCAATCAAGCTCAAAAGATGGAAAGTCTTAGTCACTCTTGGTGGTGCTAATACAAAACCTCGGGACCTCTCGGGGATGACCTTCGTGGAAAAGTCAATGAAAATTTGGAGGAGTCAAGGTCGTCTCGATCTTTGAAATCAATCACCGAGTCATTTGCATTTTAGAGGTGAAATTAAAGAGAGGAATGTTGATGATTAAATCTATTTGTTGAGGAAATGAGCTCGGTCTTTCATGACCAAGATGACGAGATGCATGAGGCTCTCTCGGCGGTTGCCCAATTATCTGAAGAATTTTATGTGGCTAAGAACCATATCGTGAGAATGGAAGATGAGCAAGACCGGATAGCGAGGGGAGGTCATGTTTGTGAAAGCAAAGAACAATATCAGATGGACACGGCCTCTCAGACTTCTTCCAAATTACGGTGCGATGGGAAAATGAAGGTAAAGACCTCGGGAAGTTCATGGCACGTGCTTTGGAGAAGAAGGCTTCGAAAGATCTTTGAAATGTATAATCTAGCCAAAGCCTTAAGAGAAAAAGCCATCGAGAAGTTGAAGTTCGTCAGTAGATTATCTACACCGAAGTTTTCGAAAGCAAACCATGCTTGATGTTGCAAGAGAGAAAAGTGAAGAGCAAAAGGTGGAACAAGCGATCATCGTTCGCTTATGAAGAGGAAAGCTCTGGGCGGTGTTCAACCCTGCGATGGGCTTTAGCCAATCCAGAGAAATCGATTCGGATGATGAAGAATCGGAAGAATCCGGAAGTCCCAACCTCGTAAGAAAGTTTTAACACGAGATGCTCAAGACACTCCAAATAACAAGCTAAGAAAGCCGCCCGCGTCTGGTGATCGTGAAAGAAGATAGACGAAGAACGCGAAGGAGTGAATTCGGGAAGAAGCAAGAGGAAAAGGACATCAAAAGCAGGCCCCACGTTGATAAAATGGATGCCTATCAAACTCAACGATATGTGGGGAAGAAGTCAAGAGAACCTACGGTTCAATTATGATGTTCTCGGGGAATGGAGAGGGAAAGCTCGGATCGAGAATGAAGCATTCATTGAATATCTCCTTACCTTTATCCAAAGTATCTACAGGTCGATTAACCTCATGGATGAAGGAGAGGTACGAGATAGTAGCCCCTGGTCCATATTCCTATCCTCCTCCAAGACTTGGTAATGGCTTGGTGAATGAGAAGACCATTACTCAAGAAATCGCTTTCATTATCTTTGGTCGGTTGGGTTTAACAGAAACAATCAGGATATTATTGGGGAGAGAAATGAGTCAAGAAGAGATTCTTGGAATGTTCGACTGGAGGTGCCCGTGATGAAGTCGAGAATGAAGCAAAATCAAGAGCGGAAGATCGAAGAGCCAAATCAAGACTCGTAAGATTCTCGTAATCTTTAAATTTTTTGTCTTTTTGATTTTGTTGATAAACTCATCAGAATCAGAATGGGATACCAATCATCAATGAAGATTTATCATTATGTTCACAAGATAATATCTCATTATCTTATTTACGTGTTTTTTATTTTGATATGCCCGAATGAATGTCTCTCGAAGGCGATTGTATGTTGATAAAGGGAGAAATTGTGCGAATATCGGGGAAATTGTTTAAGTATTTAGTAATGAACTACTTAAAGAGATTCATTCTTGAAGAAATTCTTGAATGATTTAAATTGTTGAAAGTTTCTACGATTTAAGAAATTGTTGGGGAGACAACCAATCTTGTAATAGGATAAAAAAACACGAGTATAGGTTATATGTTTGTAACAAGATAGGTTTTGCATCATCAAAAAGGGGAAATTGTTGGGAGATGAATTTAATAAAAGATATATGATTTTGATTAAGATCCCAAAACCCCCGAAGAATGACATGTTAGAATGATCTTGATAGTTAGTTGATTCAGCTTTTTAGAGTATTGAGGATGTTATCGCAAAATGTATAGTTGAGATATAGTTCGAGGGATAGGTTCGAAGACTACGAAGAACTCAAGATGTTTTTAAAAAATCAAGTTTCAAAGATGAAATCGAAGGTTTTGAAGACTAAAGGAAAACCGAGATTTTTTTTCAAGATTTAAGACTCAGGATATCACCAAGATAACTATAAAGACTCGTAAGACTCGAAGACTTCAAGACTCGAAGACTCAAGACGCAAAGATCAAGATCAAGATCAAGATATTAAATTGAATTTCAAGATCAAGAAGGTATCAAAAAATCAATATATCTATCCGGAAGGAATCGAGAAAAAAGCGATTCTTAGAAAAAGACATTCAAATGCGCATAAAAGCGAAACCAAGTCGGAAGTGTTGTTAAGGTTATATCAAACTCGGAGTTTGTAATCAAAAGAGAAGTTGAAGGTGTTTACCTTTTTTGGAGAGACAAAAGTCAAAAAATGAAGACAACATCTGTATATCGACATTAAACAAGTCAGCCAAAAAAAGATGTCGGGCACGAAAGTTCCAGATCGCAAAAAGTGAAACCGGCTACATGAAAGGTTATTTAAAACGCGTGTTAGGGAGTTTCAAACCCTAAATATAGCAGCTTTCACACACCATACAAGAGGAAACTCACGGTTGTCTTCTCCAATCGGATAGTTTTCAAGAAGTGACCTTGGTGTATGCCTAAAAACTTGGTGACCCTCTACATTGTAAGGTTTCAGAAATTTTATACGCAACTCAAGAGCTCAAACTTATTCTTGCAAAAGTTAAAAGACTCAAAAACCTTGAATTTCCCAAAGCTTCTATATTGAAGAGAACTCACTATTATAAGCCTAGCTTGATAAGAATTATCCAAAGCTTAGTCGAGATATCCTAAACCTTTGCATTGTGCTTCATTGTAAAGGATATCTCATCCTAGTTGGAAACCAACCGAGAAACCTCAAACCCTCGGAAGGTAGTTGGAGTGTGTTTGTTGGTGAGAAAGAGTTGTAAAGAGTTAGTAAAACTACTGAAAGTTTATAGAGGAGAGTTTTTATGTGTAATCGGAAGTGTTTTAAAAGTAAACTACGGAGGTATTTCGTGGTCGGGTTGAGTAAGTAAACATTGGAGTAGTCGTGTGAGGAGTCGAATCTGATTAGTGAATTTCTCGAGGATCACTTCGAGTCTCCGAACCACTATAATTGTTGTGTTGTTTATCGCTTTTCCTTTATCTCGTGCTTTTAATTTGTTGCATTGACTTGATTTTTGAAAGCATACTTTTTCATCGATATTTGGGTTGGAATCATTCCAATTGGAAGTTGCATAACCGAATCACATCCTAATCACCATTTCATAAAGGGAATGTTTTCAAAAAAGCTTAAAACGAGTATAAACTAAAGGCCAACCATTACAGACGAAAGTAGAGCTAGAACAGATAGTTACCAAACCGAACTCTCTTTACGAGGATTGATAAGTTAGTTATCGATCCAAGCAACTCGGGATCTCGACACTCGAGGACTCGGTTGGGATTATCTCGAGGTATCGAAAGCGACTCGGGATCACTTTGTCTCGATGAGACTTTGATTTCGAGAGCGCGCGTCAGGCTTCTCGTAACCTAATATTCGGATTATCGACCCAAGTGACCTCGATGAAAAAAGTTTTAAAAACACTGAACACGTGTATTCCCCCCCCCCATACACGTGTAAGACTCGTTTGCACCGGGACCAACAATATATAATAATAATAATATCATACATATATTATTAGCAATTAATTGGAAGAAAGATAAGATTTAATTATGGAAACAAGAGTGGATACATGTGAAAAGCAAAACTGAAGAAGAAGAAGACAGTATTAACAAAATCTACAAAAAGTTGATATAGAAATCAGAGTTACAAGACTTAACAAATAACACAAAAACATTCACCTCAGACATCTTTAGGGTATGTTTGCACTCTCTACAAAGTAGGTGAGAAATGCTTTTTTTTAAAGTTCCAAGACTCAACTTATTCAAATTTTAATTGATTTTTACTATTCACTAGTGTTCTAAAACATACACTTAGATCTACAACTAACACAAAACGTTCAGTCAAAAAACACTTAATTCGACAAGTAACAACACAACGTTCCTTGATCGACAGCTGGAGTTACGCTATCACAGGAACTGAGCCACCAGCTTCCAAGATCTGTCGCTCGAGCTACATTTAGCAGACGGTGTTGTTAACACATTTTTCGGTAATAAAATGCCAGAAAGTTGCATAAACATATGTGAAAGCAAGACAGAAATACACTAGGGCAAATACTTCTAAGCACCAGCTGTTTAGTTATTTTACTGAGTTGGTTAGTGTTAAATCGTTTTCACTGAACAATATTAGTTGTTTTAGTGGAACAGTATTAGTTGTTTCACCCAATGTTATCAACAAAGATTTAAACATCACTACTACTGATAAAACCAAATGCTGATTTGATCGAGAAATGCGAAGATGATGAACAATTACCGTAAACAAATACTCCAGCTTGCTCTTCACAAGACAGAACTCGATTTTTACTTTCTGCAAACATCTTAAACACCTGCAACAAAAAACTCTCGAGCTTTAGGATGCCCCAACATTTAATCGAAAGTAAGAGGCTTCGAATAGTGAATACCTACAAATTAAAGGCTAAAACTAACATCCTTTATTTTACCACTACTTTCATAATCTAAGGTCTTAGCAAATGGAGAAACGAGAACGATTCTACTCACAGCAGAACAGCCCCATTCGCAATAGACGATACACCAAACGAGTATAATCATTTAATCAAAATTGTTGCACGAATAATCGGAATCAATAATCCTGAATTGTGTAAAGTTTCAACTAGTCTCTCGTTCGAAACAAACAAGCAATTAACACAACAATTTCATTTAGCAGAAAATCAGAACTCACCCATCAAGCTTCTGATCTTCACAGAAGTTCCTGAATTCGACACACACAGTCTTCACTCTATGTGCCCCTATGCTGCCATTTTTTCCACAAGGTAATTAACAAAAACTATAGCCAGATCTAACAATTGCTGTGCATGTCAATTGAATGAGCTAATTATTAAATAAAAAATGACATCAAATTCAAGAATCCAATTGATGAAACAGTGGATTATTATTACCTGGAACTGCTACCTTTAAACTGGTGGACATGTGCATCAACCTGCTTAAAATCTACCACCTGCTGCTCACTATATAAATCAAATTCATATCAAATTAAAGATAGAAAAATAATTAGTAAATTTGAAAGCCAACAAAAAAAAAAAAAAAAAAAAAAAAACTCACAGAGCAGTAGCCAAATTATTCAGAAGCTTCTCAGAATCCTCAAAGAAAAGTGAAACAACTTCACAAACAAAATCTGGATTGCTCTCATCTTGCAGTTTCTGGAGCTGTAGAAACTGTTCATCTAAGAAACCCTTTTTTTTCCACGAAAAGCAAAAAATCAGGAAAACAACGTTAGATTGATCAAATTCACATCAAACATTTCAGTTTTCTCCAATTATCGGCAAAATAAGCAATGTAATCAGCAAATCTAGATTACTTCTCCATTGAAAACAGTTAAAAAAAAAAAGTAAATTAAATTGAAAAGGAAAAGGAAAAAGGAAAAAAAAAAACCTCGCGATAAAGAGAAGTGGAGTATTCGACGAACTGTTTCTGCAACTTTCCGATAATCTCCATAGCTTTTTTCAGCGAGCTCGAATTCCGGCGTACAGATTACGCAATCAAAGCGCAGAATCAGATTGAGATCTCCTTCAACGAATGGAAGCGTTTATATAAACTGATGAATTGACTTGCTAAAGCGGAGGAAGAGGTAATTAATGGGGTATTAATTAATCATAATTGGAATATAATAATGAGAATTAATGATGCTTTGTTTTATCTTTCTTTTTTGTTTGGTAAAATAGTCAAATACTGCATTTGATGTCGTCTGAGGCGTTTCAAAGAGAATTTGAGTGGAAAATGGTTTCAGCGAATAACGACTCTGTATTTTCTTTTATTAAATAATAATAATAATTCTTATTATTATGCAGAAATTGATTTTTATAAAGAGTTTGAATCATAAATGGTCTCATAACTTTGATCTCAAATAAATTTAGTCTCATAAATTTTTTTTGTCGTCGATTTTGTCGTCGATTTAGTCTGAAACAACGTCATTTTGCCGTTTTTATTTGGGGCTCTTGACGGATCTTTGTGATGACGACCGCCACGTGTATTTTTTTTTTTAACAAATTTGGAATTTCGGGATATATAATTAAAATTTTAAACTTAAAATTAAAACAGAATTGACGGCAAAAATTAGTCAAACACACGTGACAGTTCACGTGACAGTCAAGTCACAACATCCGTGGGAAAATTCCAAATAAAAAAGGCAAAACAACGTTGTTTCGGCCGATTTGAGACTAGAATTGAACATTATCAAAGTTATTGAGATTAAATCGATGTCAAAAAGACTTATAGAATTAAATCTATTTGAGGTCTAAGATACAAGATAATTTGTGATTCAAACTCTTTATAAAAAAGTGTGTTGCAATTGTACAAGTTGATAAATTCGTAACGTAGACTTGTCTTGAATTTTATTTGACTCGATTTTGGTGATCCTAGAATTTTTGAGTCTTGATAGTTTTTTATTTTCCAAGTTCTAAATTAATAGGAATATTTTTATATCTTAATTGATAATTTATTTTTGAGTTTTAAATTGATAAAACTCCTAAGAAAAAATACCCAAAACTAGAAACAAGTAACATCTGTATGTGTTTCCTGTCAAAAAAAAAAAAAAACAAACATCGGTATGTGTTTAATTATTTTTTTTAATTGGGCAAATTGAAATTCGTGTAATTATATTTTACAAATACATATTGCACATTTTGTACAATAAAATACACCGCACAGAAGACCTAATCTTAAAAGATACTCCTTTAAGAATATATTCCTTTTCTATTTTCTTCAGTCCCAAATTATAGTCCAGTTTTCTTATTGAGTGCATTGACTAATTTTTCAGTGAACAAATGTGACTCTGTTTAACACACTTTTAAGTCAAGTTCATTTAAGACATAGTTGAAATACTAACGATCCGCTTGATTGGGGATAATGTGAATCACTTCTATTAGGGTGAGTTTGTTTTGAGATTTAAATGTGCGGAGCAAGTTAAAGTTTTAGAATCCAAAGATTTAAAATTCTTGATGAATAGTAAATTTATGTGTTTGTTTTTGAATTTGAGTAGAGTGAGATTTAACTTTATGTCAAATCAATCTTTAATAATTATTGATGTTGTATTATTATATTATATTGAGAAGAGTAATAAAGTGTATAAAGTGTGATGCATTGAGAAAAATAATAATAAATTTTATAGGTATTTGTAGGTGTGAATTGAATTTGGGATTTAAAACCCAGACTCTAAATCTCAAACTCGTATGAGACGGGGAGCGCAAAGTCCTAAGTCCATCCGTGTGAATCCCAAAACAAACACAACCTTAATATTGTTTGATAGTTTTGATCCACAAGTAATATGAATAGAAGTAAGGAATTGATTACCTTCATCCACTCAACTCACCTCACATAATATTCATTGTTCATATTCTAACCAAACAAAAACAATGCAATCAATAACCCTTAGACCCTATTTGAATAAGGAGGATTTAAAATGAACGGATTAAAAAATAATACATGTAAGAATGCATATATTTCAAATCATGAATTATCAAGAGACGAGAGAGAGAAGGGGAAGAGAGTGAAGGGGGGAGAGAGATGAAAGGGGTAGAGAGGAGAAAATTTCAAATGACTAGGTTTTGATGAGAATTTGAAATTATTTCATTTTTAACTAGTTATTCGAATTTAAATATTTATAAACCCATTAGAGAGTGATGATTTGTGTGTGAAATCCATGGATTTCAAATCCACCCATCCAAAGGGAGTTTTAGTGATTGACCCCTCGATGATACTCATTACCATTACCGTTCTCTAGTCATAAGAAACAAACTCTGAATCTAAACATTTTATCTTGTGCAAGGATAAATAGAAAGAACATGAAAAATATTACAATTCCAACCATGTTTGTCTTAATGGTTACGGAGGGAGTATTTTTTACTATCGGATTAAGCAATATACATCACTGTCCATTGAAAATACTGGAATATATATACATAATGAAATACTACCATTTACAGCCAAGAAATCCAACCAATGCCCATTTGTTACTAACCTGCAATAAGAAAATGAAATGCACATTCATTGGTTTCGTTTTTCACAAGAAAGGGGTAATAGCAGAGAGATGATGAATAACAGGACCTTCTTCGGAGAAACCAAACACTCCACCAGTCCATCCTGTGTTACCGTCTGCGTCCACCTCATCAGTCACAACTTCAGTCGACTTACGATGATCATCGGACTCTGGCTTACTGCAGTATCCTTCCTTGAAGAACAGCGAGAGATCTACTGTTTTCTCTGTCCCTGAAGACGTAAGGAATAATGTATATCGAGTAAGTAACGAAGGGTGGACAACTAATATTGTTCAGTAAAAACAATTAATATCGTTTAAATATACACATGAGCTGTTACGTATAGTAGACATGAACGAGGAAAGAAGAAGATCAAGGGACAGTAGCTATTAATTATATTTATTTACTTATGATTTTCTGTTATTTATGATTTTTTGAACGAATTAATTACCAGTCAATGGGCATGTTTCCCATGGACTTAAATAGTATTATAAGTACCTGCGTAAGCACTGATCAAAAGTGTGTAGAAATTATTGTTTGTCATATTGGCTTGGACAGATTTATCTGTTGGACGAAAAATATCCGTTGGGTTTCCTTGATTTATTGTGTGTTACTCCCCCGCTTCTAACATGAGCTGCATACAAGCCTTTGTCATGTATATTTGGAACCCTGTACTTACGGTTTTAATTAATTAGGTCCTTATGTTTTCTTTGATACTTTCATTTGCATCAAATTTTGGCTGTAAGAATAGTAGATCTCATCCATTTTCGGAAAAAAATGGTGAAATCAATGATGAGTATAAAAATCTATGGATATTATGCTATGCTATTCAAATGGGCTAGGTCTTGTATGTACTTGGTGCATCGTGCACTCAATAGTGTATTTTAGAAACTTGCAACTTGTTACACTGAAACTTGCGACTTGTTACACTGAAATGTGCAATTATGTTTTACAAACACATGTTGTACGTTTCAGTGTAACAAGTCACAAATTTCAGTGCAATAAGTTACAAGTTTTTAAAATACACTATCTGGTACACAGAGACCCACTCATCCAAATGACATAGAATTCTACATTTATTATGATCGTTTCCATATAATCTAATAGCTGATACAGGATCTATAATTCTTTGACAATAATCAAGGGAGACTTGTTGTCATTAATACGACACACATAAAGCATAGCTACAGAAGCTCGCATATAATGACGCAGAAATTTGTGTAGGGATTCAAGAATATCATATTAAATAGTGTGATACGTAGGAAAAGAACCAAGGCGAAGCATTAATGAAACGAGTATCTTACCTCCTTCAGAGCTTTCACTGGAACTAAAGGATGGTGGATTTGAATGATAAATGATGCTAGCTTCATTCACATGTCCTCTAGCTACTTCAGAACCACTGGAGGAATGTCTCCCCTCAGAAGGTATATATCTGCATTGATAAACGTCACAGACCAAGGGAACCAATCCATTAATGCTGATCCCTTTTGAAGCGATAAAAAGAAATTGGCACAATGTTCCTAGCCTACAAAAGAACTAATGCGCAAGAATCTGCATATAAAGAAGGTATAAATAGGACGTATAAAATGTTACCCGATCCAGCCAGGTTTGGCTGCAGGGGAATAGTCAAATATTGGCAATAAATCCTTGCATTTTAATTGTACTTCATGGGAGGGAACATTTATGATTTCAAACTCCCCGCCAAGATTACATTCTCCGTTTCGAGGTTTCATCATACAGAAATGTAACTGGATGAAGAACATTAGGTATCACCGTATCAGGTAGACAACAATCATAATATAAATTTTTTTATGACAACTGATGCAAGTATATAAAACCTTTGACGTTTGCCATAGCGGTAATCTGGAGTTTGTTCGAATTTCAGCATTGGACAGATACCAGCGTGACCTTTCCAGGGATTCTTTGAATGGTTTTTTCTTCACAGAACCGACACCTTCAGGGCAAAAGGTAATCTCGTCCGTTTCAATCTCACGTTCATACTGACCATCTAATCTCCTACGCACATCCCACCATTGTGTAGGTTCCACTTTCACATGTAACTCCTGATTTTGTGGGTTTAATTTTGAATCTGACCAAGAAGCAGTTATATTCTCATTTAATCCAAGTCCCATTGATGACTGAATTTCATGTTGAATCACAAAGCCAGAAGGGCTATAAACTAGCATATTCTCAAGTGGTGTAGCACTTGAATGAACATCCACAGAACCAGAAGAGTTAGAATTATGAAAAGTAGCAGCAACAGCTCCAGATGGCACCCATATCTTCCCCACCATTGAAGCAGCTACATTGCTGACCGAATTAAGCAAGCCAGAGTCACTGGATTTTATACGACAGACCGGAGAAAGCATGCAAGGAGGTGGAGGCGAATAATTTGGCTGAATAAGGGTAAAAGATGAAGTAGACCACCACGGTGGAGCTGAAGCTAAAAACAGAGGGGTACCCTGAAAGACATCGTCTCCTCCAAATGGGGACAGAACAAAGATATGGCAAGTTCCTTTGGACGAAACAATAGCTATCCACCGACTATCATGACTAAAGCAAATATCCTGTATGACCTGATAAATAGACAATATGATTCAAGGTAAAAACAATTAAAAGAAAAAAGAAAAAAACAGGTACAATGCAGTGGAGTACTTACAGCATTGGTTATACCGCGATAAATCTTGTAAAGATGCACGTAAGAAGAACTCCAATCATTACAGCCTGGTCCACTATATGTACAAGAAGGCATGATCCTGAAAATATTTATGCTATTACAATGTACTGAGGCAGTAACCAGAAGGGTTCCACTTGGATCGAAACACAACGCAGCGATTGGACTTGAATGCGCCCTAAATTGTGATATAACCTCTGAGGAAACAATGTCCTTCACACAGACCTGCAATTCAAAAAAAAAAAATGAAATAAAATAGTAATAACTTGATGATGTACAGGATTCAATGATCGCTTACATGTAAGCACACTTCGAGATATGTACGTTCTTACTCAGTATTACCGCCATAATAATACAGTTTTACTAGAACTGTTTGACTTACCAACCCAGCATTCTCTGGATCAGATGCTGCTTGCATTCCAGTTTTCAGCTCAGGATAATACTTCGGTAATTTCTTGAATCCTATGTCTCCTAGGGTCAATATCCCTACTGCTAATTGTTTGCTGAGTGTGCCATTGCCTGGACATGTTGATGCGCTAACACTCTTTGGATTCACCCGACTCGAATTTAACATGACTGGGCGATTAGGAGGATAAGCCAACCACCTTGGGCCCACAGCCAATGGACCATACCCTTTGTTGAATACCACTGCCCCCTGTTCTCCAACTCTGGGAACAGGATAAGTGACAACCACAAATTTCTTTTCAAGAGTAAGCGTATCAAAGCAGTGAACCTGCTCCAACAATTATAAGGTTAACTGATGATCCCAACTTTAGATTCAAAAGAACATGCTAATGCATATCAATTATGTAAACTGTCTGGATGTGTACTAATGGCTAATCATCATCACATCTTAATCGTAAGGGATCTCATTCAGTTAGTCTAGCTAAAATAAGTTATTTGTCCGAAAGACTCGGATCAGATCGTATTCAAAAACTTCCTTCAGAAGGCAGAGAGACAGACTGACTGATTGAGAGTATAATCCAACCCCAACATGCACAGAGGCTAAAAAGCAAAAGATGCAGAAATAAAAAGAAAAAGAAAATTGATCATTACAGACAAGAAATGCACAGTTAGGGAAAACAAAGGTCAATAATACAAAACAGGCAATCTAACATCCATGTGTATCTGAGCCACTAATTTGAAGTCCCCTTTATCAAAGGAAATGTCTACATGATTGCCAATTTCTCTCTTTTTCGTTATTTACTTCCTCCGTTTTTTTTTTTCTTTTTCTTGTATTCTTGAGAATTCTCACATCAATGAATACTTACTTGTTCTTCAAGACCAACAGCTACCACTCTAACGCTGCATCTAACCATGAGGACTGGAGTTCTGAAGTCGATAACCTTTATGTACTCGCTTGATTTCATAGAGTAAAACCGAACAGCATTCGGTGGGTTAACAAGGTCACCAATTGATGGCTCTACCATACCACATTTTGTAGGTCCTTGGCCAGTATTCGGATGCAGTGTAATTTTTTCGTCCTCATCCCCTCCAACGACAATCAGTATAGGATATGATGGTTTGTATTTTCCATCACCATCACAATTTGAAGGAGCTGGAAGCACCTGTAAGAAGGTAACCGGTCCGTTACGTCTAGAAACCAATTCACTAAAGCCAGACGCATCCTCAACATCAAAGACTTGGAAACCTTTTAGATAACCAAGCAATAGGACACTTCTGATGTCAGTTGGACCAAGCTCAAATTTGTCAAAGCCAGCCCATAAGACCTGATAAACACAAAGGATCAATTCAATGTCAAGTAGGCTAGCCATTCTCATTGTAATGTGTTTTTTTTTATAGCAAGACGAAAGAAACAATTACAAGTTATGCTGCTAATTACAGATATGGGTAAAATGAAGTATGGAAAGGATATATACATTACAACTCTAGATAAATATTATATTTATATTTGCGATTATAGTTTTCATAGTCTGGTAAGACTTCCTACAACTGAAGTAGCCTGACCATTGGCTGAAACATATTTCAAGTATCCTTAGGACAAGATGATTAAAAGCAACTACTATAATTGCTTCAAACTATATTAAAGATGTAATGAAGAATGTGAGCCCACACAGTCATCATTATCAAGTTATGAAATTGAAGGATTGCTCGTTTGCATGTTCCACTGATAAAGCATTGCATATGTCTATCTAATTAGAATTATACTGTCAGTTCTCTTATATTTCACTCTATAAACATGTTTAGGCAAAACAACGAAGTTATTTCTTGACTACTTTTAGCATGTGTAATAGACATGCGTTGATAATGTTCAAGTACTTAAAACGATGTGCTAGCACAGTTCATCAATTATGCTAAATTGCTACTAAAAAGCAATTATAATTGCTTTAGAACTGCTCCAACTGAAGAGATCAATGATAACCACTTCAACTAATTAGAACTGAACAAAAAGATGTCCAACTATTACCCCAAAAAAATAAAGCATATTGAAAAGGTATATGTGAAAGGGTAGTATGATTGGGTAAGTTTCTAGCATTACCTCCAAATTCCAATTCAACACTATACATGAAAGAAAATCATTTAATGATATTACAAATCAACTTCAGAATCAAGACCAACATCTAGAGAAATCTAAGAGAATATAAGTTTTAAAGCAATTCTTCCAAGCTAGAGATACTACCAAAGAACTTAAAAATGGATACATGCCAAGTGTGAAATGAAGTTCTGAGTAAATTCTTCCGAATATATACTTAAACCACAAAATTGGTATTTTCTCGTTCCAATAATTCACCACTCCAATCGAATCACACTACAGAGTTCTACTTAAATCCAAAAAATAAACAAATCTCAACTAATACAAATCAATAAAATCAACGAAGTAAATAACAACACGAGAATAGCAACCTGCTCTTTGCGATCGTCTCCGGCAGAACAAATTGAAGCGGCGACGGATGCACCGGCGGTACGGACGACGGTGCTAGCATCAGTCGACACAGTTTTGATACAGGAAGAAATTATCCTCAAGGAATTAGAGAACAATTTGCCGTTTTTCCCCTTCTCTCTCGTCATTTATTTCAGTTTTAAGAAACTTTCGACACAGTACTGTTCGATTCTGTCTCTCAACTCACGCAACCGTTACAGACACCGGTGACTTGTGGTTCTCGACTACCGCCGTCATCATGAGCCGCGGTGACTCATCGGAATTTAAAATCGCCGGAGAAACCATTCGCGATATTTTGCCATCATTTTCGTAAATTTGGAGTCGGAGCTGAATTTGTCTTTTGTTTACTTATTTCTTTGGACTCATGAAGGAGTGTTTGAAATTTTTTGTACTCCGTAATTTTGAAGAAATTATTTAAATTAATAATTATGCATAAATTGCTTAATAAGTATTTTAAAAATATTTCAAAAGTTGATAAAATTAGAATGTGGAAAGTTTTTTAAAGATAATTAAAGTATAAATTATGACTAATTTTTGTGGGAGATGTGAGACGGTGCTCGACTTGAGTATTGAGTCGTACTATTTTTTAAGATGAAGTTGGGTTAAAGTTTTTGGATACTTGAATTATTGGATTTTTTTAACTTTAAAAGTTAGTGGATTTAAAAATTCATAGACTCCATAAATGGTTTGACTAACTTTTTTTATTGATTTATATGAATTTTTATAGATTTAACAGGATTGTGGAATACATTTTTTTTATTGATTTACATTGATTTTCATATACTCCGGCGCTGGAATTATTGATGTAAATGTATATGGAACACACTTCTATATAAAAAAAGTTATCCAAATTATTTAGAAAAAATATAAAAAATACATTAGTTCCAAAAAAAATACATTATACAAACCCAGTATGCAAAATACATACTATTCATTCGATTCAATAATGTTTTGCACATTCAAGAAACAAATACCAGAATTAACACTCTGTCAATGAAAATTTAAAAATAAAAAAAAAAAAAGCGCATACTGTCATGGCGAGGACGGAGGGGACGGCGAGAGCAACGAGCGGGCGGCGAACAAGGTCTGCCGCTTCGCCGGCGGTGTGAGGCACCTTGTGTCGTCTTGGCAAATGCGAAGGCAGGGGTGGGTGAGCGATCGTCGTCGATTAGTGAGAGAAGAGAACGGCGGCGATTTATGGTAAGAGAACAATAAAGGTTTTTTTCTTCTGACCTTTCCTCTTCAGAGTTCTCTGAGAGAATACGTAGAAATCTCTGGTTGTTAGAAAATATTTTAGAGAGTAAAATCTATTTATATTTTTGGAAGAGAATCAAAGAAAATCCATAAAATATTAAAATTCATATATTATTCAAAATTAGTCGATCTTTAGTGCACCAGTTGTGCAACTGATATCAGGGATGGATCTAGGGGTCGCCAGGGGGCGAGGGATGAAATTTTTGTACTATATATGTCGAAAAATTTTATATTTATGCTTTAAAATCGTAAAATTTTATAATTTTGCCCTTATTGGGATTCTAAAGTTTTGTACCCCTTATCGAATGTAAAATTTCGCCCCTCCTTGGGACGAAATCTTGGATCCATCCCTGACTGATACAGAGATGAAACATGCAAACTAATAAAATTAAAATGTACACATTAAAAAAAAAAAAAAAAAAAAAGTAATGTGTATATTGGATTTATCTAAAAACGTGAAATAAAATAGGCAGAATAAAATAATTTAAACATGCAAACTAATATAATTAAAATGGGGTGAGTGCATATATGAGATACCTATTGAATGTGGTGTATCCAAATTTGATAAAAAAAAAAAAAAATTAAATATAAAGCTCTAATTTGAGATGATTGTTACTCAGACATGAGACAATACCTAAAATTTATTGGGTTCTGAAACCTGATCGACTGTTTCACGTTGAATATGCTTTTAGGCTTACGATTAATTTTGGATATAAATATTTTTAGATTAATTATATTTGCTATCACGGACTAAATTAATAAATCTACTGACTTGATATGCCCCAAATTTAATTATTTAGACGAATTAAGTCAATAAATTTGTGTTATTCGTTATCGTTCCTATTAAGTTATTCATAATTACAGTTTAATTCATAACAAAATTGAGGCCTTCATATGATTTTTTAAGAATTATTACATAAGATATATAATAATGACAAAGTCTAATATGAAAATTTGCATACACAAAAAAACCTTTTATTTACAAATAAATTCTGTATATGGTGAAGGTAAGATAAATTTAATTATTTAGACGAATTAAGTCAATAAATTTGTGTTATTCGTTATCGTTCCTATTAAGTTATTCATAATTACAGTTTAATTCATAACAAAATTGAGGCCTTCATATGATTTTTTAAGAATTATTACATAAGATATATAATAATGACAAAGTCTAATATGAAAATTTGCATACACAAAAAAACCTTTTATTTACAAATAAATTCTGTATATGGTGAAGGTAAGATAAAGTCGAGTGGTTCATGATTCATCCGACCCGAATAGGTCATGATTTAGGGTTCATTATTTAGTGTGTAGATGGTTCACCCGACCCGAATAGATCATGATTTAGGACGATTTTATAGTTTTTCATACATAATTCACTGGGCTTCTTTCGGGTTATGGACCGGTGACAATTATCATGGGCTTCATTGATATTTGTTGGCCATATGTACTACAAAATACGTCGGCAGATTTTGGGCCTCTTTATGGACCGGTGAAAATAATGATGGGCTTTATTAATATTTGTTGGGCTTTTGCTTCTACAAAAAAAATTAAAAAAACGTCGACAGCAGGGTTCGAACCTGCGCGGGCGAAGCCCAACAGATTTCAAGTCTGTCTCCTTAACCACTCGGACATATCGACTTCACGTTTTTTAATTTTGGATACATTCTATAAGGCCCCGTTTGGTTCATGGAATTGATCGGGTTAGACCATGATTAGGATTTTAATCCCAACTAATCCACCGTTTGGTTTGTGGGATGAGGGCTCATGATATACTTCAAGCCCGGGTAGAAAATGTAGATCTCTCTGGAGGGATATGTCAATCCCATGTGAAAGGTGAGATAGAACATATCCCAAATGCAATATTACAAATTGTCCTTCTATTGTTTGAATAGATTCACTAGAATAAAGTGTGGTTATTTCAATTCAATTTAAGAGTATTTATGACATTTCAATATGTATCACATTTAATCCTTCAATTCGATTTTTTATAATCCAAACACATATCTTGATTCAAATAAATCCAGTCAAATCAATTCAATCTTACTCAATTCTATCACCTCTAATCAATCCAGTCCCGTGAATCAAACACCCCCTAATAATTTTAGCCATTCCTGGAATTTAAAACAAAAAAAATTAAGCCAATTTTTATAGTTTAATTAACAAATTAAAAGTGGATAAAAGAAGAACTTGACAACTGAAAAGTTATATTTTCTATTATTTTCAGCTTTTATAAAATATTGTCTATTATGATACAACTTGTAGAGTCATCATCTTAGATAATAAGGAACTAGTTAAGTTTTGATTTAATCGTGGATTGAAATATGTGTTTCTTTTTAATACAAATTTTGGGTGCATAAATGTCGCTCTCCCCTCTATTTAATTGAAAATTTGTCAAAAGGGTTCATTCCCTTTATTTAATTAAATATTTTTAAATAAAAATAAAGCAACTTTAATCATTTTGAATTATGTTCTTCAAAACATCTCAAAATTACATCAGATTTTACTACTTTCACACACTAAAAATAATTTTATCTCCTTTAATTTACCACAAACCATTATATTATCATTCAACCCTTATTAAAATGCAATTTTATTTGTTTTAATATTGATAAACAACTCATATATTATAAATAGTAATGTTCAATAAAGAAGGGGACGACGAAGTACTTCGCAGAATGGATGATGACTATTACCTTTTTGTGATTTTTTTCGACTTTAATTCGATTGTATTTGCTTATAATTTAGGCCTTGAGATGTTGGTAAAGTCTTTTTTTTTGGCAAAGTCAATCGTTCTAGAAAGAATTTTTTTAAAACGTAAACATGAATTAAATTTAAACCCTTACATTTCACGTGACAAAGATGACAGCTCGGACGACTGTATAAGATTAAATTAGACTAAAAAAGTGAATTTATGAATCGAATTGCAAAGCTTAAAACAATAATGTTAATTGTTTTATTGATACATGCAAGTTATTTTTACTAATAAAAAACTAATTATTTATTTAAAAAATGCACTTAACTTACACGATATATCTGGTGTACATAAGATTTTATCATAGCAAGGGGCAACAATTCATGTTATATTGTAATGTTTCTTGTCGACACGATAGTAATATGACACGATGAGGCTATACACGAATACGATATATTAAGAATCCGCGCTGACACAATACGAACACAAAATTTATTGTGTCGACATGACATGATACGACAAGATATTTTCTTAAAGAACATCATTAAAATCATAGGTTGCATAGATATTGGTACGACATGGTATGAAAATTGGGACATAATTTTTTAAAAAAATAGGTAAGATACGACGGGTATACGATTATAATATTTTAAATTATTTTATATTATCTCTGTATATATAAATATTTTCACATTTTTTTTTTGAAAATACATGTCTTTGTACTCTTATGCAATTATTTTTAAAACCTAAATAAATATAAAGTCAAAATAAAGGGAATATCATAATAAAACATGTGAACAATGAGCAATTTAACAGCGATGTGACCGTGTGAACGATGGAGAAAGCCAATATTTCGTGTGAACGATGGAGAGAGCCAATATTTTTTTACTGCTTGTTGACTATGTATAATTTAGTACTCCCTCCGTCCATCAATCTTATGCCTATTTGATTTTTACACGCATTTGTGCGAGCGAGTTTTGTATTAGTAATTGAAATAATAAAGTGAGTTTTAAGGAGGGGTATAATAGATAACTCCTCCATAAAACTCACTTTATCATTTCACTTACTAACACCCCTCCTTAAAACTCACTTTATCATTTCAATTACTAATACAAAACTCGCTCGCATAAACGCGTGTAAAAGTCAAACAGACATCGGAGGTAGCATAAGACAAATTTATTTCAATATCAAAAAATATATTGATTCAACAAATTTGACCCGCGCGTATCATATTCTTGTCACATAGTGTATCGAGTGCGTATTCCACCTATATTATTAATTTATTTTAATACCAAAATTATTATTAATTTTTCTAATTAGGACACGCCACATGGTGTATCGAGTGCGTATTCCACCTATATCCGCATACTCAAGTACCCACAAACTATCTGATACTATATTATTAAAAAATTCGGAGTGCCCATTTATTCTATTTAAAATTTAATTAAAAAAAGGGTCCATAGTTCGGTCTAAGCATCCCTGTTGATTGTCTACTTCTTTCTTTATTAATTTCATTTATAATTTTCATTATTTAAAAATATCATTAAAGTAGAAGATAATAAATGTGATTGATGAATTTTTTTTTTTTTTGATAACTCAGTATCTGTCAAATATTATATTTATTGGTGGAATGAACGCATCAGATAATATACTTTTAATTATCTATTTCTCTTTTTGTATAGAGATAAGAACGTTTGTCCCAATTAGGCCCCATCCATTGAGACAGTGGCTAATTTTTTTTTTTGTAAAGTATTTTACACTTAGAAAGTATATCCTCAGTCCTCAATATTACTAATTGAGAGTTTTTTTTTTTTTAATGTGTTAACTCCTCATAATTTTGTTTATGTGTCGACTTTTCATTAATTTTGTTATGTGTCGACTTCTCATTAATTCTGCTTATGTGTCGTTTACTGGTTGAATTCATTGAATATGACGTGTTATCAAGAAAATGAGTTTATAATACATGTGGTAATACCATATTGAGTAAAATAATTTAAATCACTTTTTTTTTTAAAAAAGTTGATTGCCTACGTTTTCCTTTACTAATTTCATTTATAATTTTCATTAATGGAAAATATCATTAAATGAGAGAGATGAATCAAATATCGATGAAATGAATGCATAGTATTAAGTACTTGTATTTTTTTTTCTCTCTCTCTCTTAATATTTTTATGTACAGATAAGAATGCATATTCCATTAGAGAGATAATTTAAATATTGGTTACTCTTAATTACCTATTTCTCTTTTTGTATAGAGATAAGAATGTCTATCCCATTAGAGAGATAAGTTAAATATTGGTGACTCTTAATTATTTATTTCACTTTTTGTATAAATATAAGAATGCCTATTCCCAACCAGTAAGACAGTGACAAATTTTTATTTGTAAAGTATTTTACACTTAAAAAATATATCTTCTATATTACTAATTGAAAGTTTTTTTTATGCGTCAAGTCCTCATTAATTTTGCTTATTTGTCAATTCCACATTAATTCTATTTATGTGTCATTTATTGGTTAAATTCATTTGATATGATGTGCTGTCAAAATAAGCTGTCAAGATAATGAATTTATAATACATGTGCCAATATCATATTGAGTAGAATGACTAAATAACCATTTTAAAAAAAAAAAAAGTTAACTAATGATTTAATAGCCTTGAGTTCCTCATAAATTTATGAGATACACTTGCATGAAACGGATTCATGATGAGACGAAACATAATTTAGGCATTATCGCTTATTGGATAGAGATAAGAATGCCTATCCCATTAGAGAGATAAGTTAAATATTTGTGACTCTTAATTATTTATTTCTCTTTTTGTATAGAGATAAGAATGTCTATCCCAATCAGTAAGACCAATGTTTTTAAAAATGTGGTTGAAGCGGTTGATTGAGGAATCAACGGTGATAACTTCGGTTAAAAAAGCACCTATATAGGATTTCGAGTTGAAGCAAGGTTGAACCGGTCAAAACCCGGTTTAACCGAAAAAACCAGTTTTTTTTTTTTTTTTTTTTAAAATTAAATTATTAATTTATATTAAATATTTAAAATTTTAAATCTATATTCCTCTCACATTTTTCTCTAACACTTTCGATGTGGGATAAATGTATGAGGTGAGACAAAATTTATAAAATATGATATGAAAAGTTATAAAATATATATTTAAATTTTTGTAGGTGTATACTTATTTTATTTTTTTAACTAAACATAGAAAACGGTTGAACCGCCGGTTGAACCGGTCCGACCGATTGAACCGCTGACCGGTGGTCTGTCCGGTTCGATCACCGGTTCGGTTATAAAAACATTGAGTAAGACAATGACAAACTTTTATTTGTAAATTATTTTACACTTAGAAAATATATATACTATATTACTAATTGAAAGTTTTTTTTTTTTATGGGTCAAGTTCACATTATTTTTGCTTATTTGTCGATTCCTAATTAATTTTATTTATGTGTCATTTACTGATTAAATTCATTTGATATGATGTGCTGTCAAAATAAGCTGTCAAGATAATAAGTTTATAATGCATATGCCAATATCATATTGAGTAGAATGATTAAATAACTTTTTTAAAAAAAAAAGTTAACTAATGATTTAATAGCCTTGAGTTCCTCATTAATTTATGAGATACACTTGCATGAGACGTTCTCATGATGAGACAAAGCATAATTTAGACATTGTCACTTTAACATTTTGGGCAAATATAGATGTTGATTTGTATTAAGTTGTACCTCGTCTCATAAGATTTTTGTTATAATTTATAGACTATAATTTTAAAGGTTATGAGCCGGTGGAAATTAATCATGGGCTTTATTAATAAAGGTTGTGGACCGGTGAAAATAATCATGGGCTTTATTAATATTTATTGGGCCTTCGATTCTACAATAAAAAATGGTGAAAATAATCATGGGCTTTATTAATATTTGTTGTTGGGCCTTTGCTTGTACAATAAAAAATAAAGACAATAACGTCGACAGCAGGGTTCGAACCTGCGCGGGCGAAGCCCAACAGATTTCAAGTCTGTCTCCTTAACCACTCGGACATATCGACATTGTTGTTTTGTAAATTCGAGAATAATTATAAAATTTATATTAAAAAAGATTTTCATTTAGTTATTTCATTGAAATCTATTCATGTCAGTTTTATAGTACAAACTATTTTTATTTTGTGTATATTTTTAAATAATTTTAATTTTTATTATTTTTTCACTTTTTTTTTTTTTTATTATTTTTTTCTAAATATATAATGGTTTTTATCTCAATATCATTTTTCTGAGTTATTAATTTCATTTAATTGTTATCATTGAATTAATCCACAACGCCATCATCTCCTGGGTCTCCAAAGTGTATTTATTTTAATAAAATTTATAAGTTATAAATTAGTATAATTTTAATATTTTATGAATAAATATTTATTTTTTAATGTAACATAAAAATATTTATGCATAAATCAAAACGGTTGAATTTGTAGGAGTTATGTTTGCATGAAATTTGTACAAACTATTTTTATTTTGTGTATATTTTTAAATAATATAACTTATTATCAATATTAGGTGTTTCATTCTGAGTATTAATTGTTGCATTATACAGTGACAAAAATGCGAATCATTTGTACGTTAAAATATTTTTATGTAAAAACAATTTGTAGGAGTTATGTTTATTTGTACGGTAACAATTACTCCATCCGTCCCAATTATATAGGTTTTTTTTTTCCTTTTATGGATGTCCCAAATATATAGACTTATTTTTAAATAAAATAATTTTTTTAATTAATTTATTAATATAACCCTATGCATTAATTATGTTGGAAACTATAACAATCATTAAATATGGGTATAATAGAAATTTAATTTGTTTAATTTACTTTTTTCAATACAATTTTTAAATCTGTGTGAAAAGTCAAACAAGCCTATATATTTGGGACGGAGGGAGTAATAATTTTTTTGACGATTTGTAAATTGATTTCCCCCAAATTGAAAAAGCATTTTGGACTAAAGGACTTATTGTATTAAACTTAAAAAAAATAATATTATTTCCTTTAGAAAGGAAAACAACGCTTAATAAAAGAAACACTTAATTTGTATCAAAATGATGCTTATAATTTAATTATATATTAACGCAAACATTATTATTTTACCTATGAAATGATGATATAAAATTTAGAATATGAAAAGAACGTGAGAAAGTTGTTCAAATATGACATTTATGATATTTTTCCGAAAAAATAAATAAATGGAGTGTATATTTTGAGATAACAAAATCACATTAGTCATTTTAAAGAAATTCAGTCAGTCAAAAAGCGGTTGATGGTTTAATTTTTTAGGAAGATTCAAACCACTATTCAAATCCAAGTAAAAAATGTCTTGTTGATTGCCTACATTTTCCTTGTTAATTTCATTTATAATTTTCACTGATAGAAAATATTATTAATGTAGAAGATAATAAGGGAAGCGATTAATTAAATATTGATGGAATAAATATATCATATAAGATACTTTTAATTATTTTTTCTTTCTCTTTCTCTTTCTCTTTTTATGTATAGATAAGGATGTTTATCCCAATCGGTCCCATCCATTAAGACAATAACAAAACTTTTATCCGTAAAGCATTTTGCATTTAAAGAATATATATGATTTCATATATTTTTTTTCACAGAAATAAGTAGAGATAATGATTGTCCTCAGCTATTGTTACAACGAAAAACTTTTTTCCTCTAATTTTGAAACTGTTTTTGGTATGTCAATTTTTTATAACTCTAAATGCCAATTTTTTTTTATTTTTTTTAAACCCTGTAACGTCAAGTAAAATCGAACAGAGAAAACATTAGATTGTTCAGACTTCATAAAAATATATGCAATCTTATGATGATATTGTTCTATTAAAGCCACTTTCTTTTCTCAAAATCATCTTCTAAAACACTAAAAAAAGATCAAAACTTAAAACATTTCATCAAAGATATGAAAAAAGATTAGTAGATTAAAACTGCAGATACAAAATATGTAGTTCAAATGGGCTATACATCAGCGCCACATTAAATAGTTAAGCCATTAAATTCTAACTCTATAAACTGTGGTTCAAAATTCTACAAATTGTAAGCAAGTTCCTACAAAAAAATCTAAGCAGTCACAGTTCCTCCACCAACTGATACTAGTCGGCCCGATAAGTGACCGTGATGCGCCTCTGGATCGTCGCCCTGCAAGACGGGCAATCGTTCATCCCCTGCTTTTCGTGGAGATCGTTGCATTTTACGCAGAGAACCTGATGAGCGCATGGGAGGAACACGACGGCGATCTCGTCCGTCATACACATAACGCATTCCCTTTCACGAATTACGTCTCCGCCCTTCGTGGTTCCGGGATGATGTGTCCCCGGGAAGTTGCCATAGCCCACACTAAGAGCGGCTATTTTGGACTTATCAGACTCGAGCCGTATCTTGGAGATCTTTTTCTGGAGATCCTTGATGCTCTCGTCGTATTTCTTCATCTCCAGCTCAGCCGTTTGTTTGATTCTGTCAGCTTCGACTTTCGTCAAAGCTTCGTCTTCTTCCATTTGCCTAGCTAGAGCTTCCCGTTCTTTCATGGCTCTTAGCTTCTCCTTCTCTTCCTGCTTGAACAGAATCTGGAAAATATACAACAATTTCAGAAAACAACTAATACTGTTCAGTAAAAACAGCTAATACCTTTTAGTAAAACAACTAATACCATGAACATCAAGACTTGTGAATAAGCATAAGAGATCATACTAGTATTTTAAAACAATTCGCAAAAACGCAAATTTGAGTTACCTCGAACTGATCCCGCCGCGCGTTAGTCTTTTCAATTCGACTTTTCAGTTCAGCAGAACGGCGTTTCAAATTTGTCAGTTGCTCAAGGGCTAAACCCTTCTCTGTTTCCCATGTCTGTAATCTCTTCTGGTACTCCTGCTCCTTCGCCAAAGCTTCCTCCAACTTAGCGGCAGATTTTAGCGCCTTTGTCTTGGCTTCCTCCATATCGTCCTTCAACGCATCGTTCTCCTCTTCGAGCCTATGGACGGTGCATTTAGCCACCTCAATTTGGCCCGTTGCGTTCGATAAAGCATACTCCATTTCAGAGAGACGTTTCATTGTATTCTCCTCCATAATTTGCTTCTCCTTCTTGTGTCTCTCTATCTCGTCCTTTTCCTGCTTCAGCATTTTCAGCTCCGCCTGGTCCTTCCCGAGTCTTCGCGCAGCCTGCATTACTTTCTCATTTCCCCAGTCGACCCATCCTTGGAGTTCTTTCTCGAGCGCTTCCTTACGCGGGAGTAGCAACAGTATCGCTTCATCTCTGGCATCTCGAGGGACGTGCTTTTGCAGAGTTTCGTCGAACGGGATGGAGGCACAGTAACCGATCGCCTTGGGAGTAGTATCAGAAACAATGGTTTCACCCTTCGAAGAAGTATCGGTACCTGAAACAAAAGATTAATTAGATATTGAAATTCTTTATGGAAAAAGCAAAAAGGGGATCTTTACCAATTTTAGCAGGGGCGGCACCGCCGTTTCCTTCTGCAGGAGGGGTAATTTTGGAAGAAGAAGTTCCCTTCATTGTTGGACTCGAAGAACCAGGTTGCGATTTCAGCGATTTGTCCAGCACCATACTTCCCCAAGCAGCAACTTTGGCTTTAAAAGCCCCCTTCGAGAGACGACCCCTGTAACTCTTATCAAATTGAAACGTCTTCTGTCGAAGCAAATCCCTCTTCGAATTAGAGGACGACCCCTTTTTACTACCCCCCGATTTCTCATCAATGCTTGAAAAATTCCCCTTTTGCTCTTGAAGAGCAAGAAAAGCCGCCGATTCACCTCGTTTGCAAGTCGATTGTTGATTGCCCATGCTAGTAACAGGGGCTTTGCTCAAAATCTTAGATTCTGAACGAGAGTCGAGGGCAGTCTCATATATAGACTGAGGAAGGCTCCGGCTCTCTCTAGAAGCTTCCTGACTCGATGAACCAACAGTGGGGCCTCTTTCCGTCGAGCACGCATTCAAGAGGTTTAAATCATTTATTAGTAGGGCCCACATCGCGTCAGCAACAGAAAAATCCGACCTAACCTCTCGAAGGACGAAAATCATTTCCAGCAATGTATAGTCCACGAGGTTCTCTAGCCCGTCGAATACAGAGTGCTTGGGCGTATTAAATTCCTTTTGCTTCTTTAGGAAAGCCAAAGCGGGTTCCACCACATTGGATACGGCATCTTTACTACCGTGGAGGAAACTGCTATTCAGAATGGCCCACTCAGCAACTTGTTCAGTGTATCCACATTCGATGATTTTCTTTAGAGCAGTTATGAAAGTAGTGAATATGTTGTGCGAGAGGAGCTCCTCGAGCTCAGCAGCTACGGGGTCGTCCCATTCTGAATCTTTGTCGGACTCCGAGCCCTCCGACTCGACAGCATCATCGGCATCACATTTCTGCACCATGGCTCGCCACTCGTCTACGGCGTTGCGGAATTTTTCTACGAGGTTTTCATACCGGGGGAATTCTGTTAAAGACAGGTTCGATACTTCGGTGGATAAATCTAGCGTCAATTGGTCAGATAAAAATTTCCTCTTGTTTCTGCCCTTCTCGTTGACCGAAACAGTGGAGTCTCCTTTGCTGTCACTTTCACTCATTCCTATTAAACTACAGGATTGATTCAAGTTCTGGAAATGGTGAATGGGACTATCAGTACCATATCAAAATTGTTTCGTAAAGAAAGTAACACATTAGCAACATGTAGTAAGAAATTTATTCAATCCAGGAAGCAATATATTAGTTTATCTTCTATTGATAGATAAGAAAAAATTAACAAAATGATACAACAGGGATATCAGTAAATCCAGGTGAGAATATGCAATGAATGATAACTTGGTATCACAAATTAAAGCTTTTCAAACTTATCCTGGTTAAAAAAGCAAATAAATTGAACCTAGACGGCACTAAAATATCGCAAATTCAAACACTAAATGAATCCAAAAGCAAACACAAGTACTAGGAAAGGAAACAGATGTGTTTAGAAAGCTTAAAGAAATAATAACCCTTCACCACTACCATCAACACTGCCCTCAAAACGACCCAAGCTTCCCGATTTGGTTGTTAAAGTTCGACCACACCCATGTCATGATTATTAAAAGGTCATGGGATCCACGTGGCTATCCGCACGTGCCCCCCCAAGATTAACCGTTATGATTGCCCTAATAGGCTAATACTAGCATATGCCCCCCCCCACCCAACGACTAATCCACACTTATCTAACGGTCGACTTACATAGAAGTTGAAGTAAAAGTACAAGAAAAAAAAAGGAAACAACAGCATACATTGGGAAATAGTTTAAATGGCACTCGTTTTTCATCTAATCCACGTCGAGAAAGAACTAGTTTATCTACACATGATCAATGAGAAAAACAGGCCTAACTAAAATCAAACAAGGGAAGATGCAAGAACACATAAATCAGAAACCCTCCAATAATGGACATAACTCTCTATTTGTAACAAAAAAACAGCAATCCCCAAATAATTTACACAGCAAATATCACTAACAATCAGCTTATCATAAGTAGATTTTCAATGACAATCAAGAATCGATATACCTGTGAAGCTTCTGCAAATTAATTCACCTAACAAGTTTTCCTGCAATGAAGCCACACAAATAATTCAAGATTAGAAACTAAAGCCACAAAACACACCTGATTACAGATTTTATTGCATGCCCACTTAACTAAACAGCAAAAATCACAATTAATTCCCATCAGCCTGAGAAAAATAAAAGAAATAAACCCCAGAATCCGCAACAAGAAACAAGAAAACCATAGATAACCATGTCAAAGCTCAAGAAAAACCCATAAAAAAAATCTCCAAAATGAATAAATTGGAGAAACAGAACTCCCATTTCTTCACCAAAATCAACTAAATTGAGTTCATAACGAGTTGAATCAATCATTGAAGAAAAGGGGCACTCACAAAACGGTGTAAAATTGAAAAAGTTTTGCCCTCCGGTGTTTTCGTTTGAGGCGAAAAACCGCACACGTAGAAAACTCCCTTTTGTCTCTTTCTCTCACACTGTTGAGTGATTGTGTAATGCGTACAGCCTTCTATATATAGAAGATAGTGTGACCCAACGTGTGATAACCTTGACCCTCTTTCCACCATTTTGTTTGCTATTTTTCCCCAAAAATCGTTTTTATTTATTTTCCTTTTCTCTTTTCAATTTAAACCATGGTTACTTGAATTATAAGAATCTAATTTCTATGAATTTGTGAAACCCTATTTGGAAAATCAAAACTGTATTCCACTAGTGTCTTTAATTTCCAATCCCTTTTTTTCCACCCATCCTTACCTATCTTTATTGAATTTGGTCTTTTTGATAAACATTACTTTTGGATGGAGAAAAATTTGTGTGAGACGGTCTCATACAAAAAACGGGTTCACATCATATATATATATAGTGATGTTTTAAGTCTGATTATGCAGACTCTCCTGTAAAACTTATTCATAGTATATAACTGATATCGATATACTTATAAACTGATACGGTTACTCTCATAAACTGATAGAATGACATTTGATACTACGATATTAGTTTATAAATTTAGTGATATCAATTAATAAGTGTTATAATATTAATTTATAAGTGTAACGATATAAATTTCACATTATGAACAAGTTTCACCAAAGACTTGCTTGTTTAATTAAATAGGTACCAATATTTAAATATTGTTATACTTGTACGCATACATACACATAAATCTAAACAAGAAGGATAAATACACATAATGATTTGTGTGTTTATGATCCCACCTAAATCCCAAATCATATTTTGATATAAAGTGAGATATAAATATTAAAGTGAAGCTTCCTCTCATGTATTAAGACCGGCTTACACAATATTTGAGTTTATTTAATTATAAGAAAATTGTAAAATAACTTTTTTATTTTAGACAAAAATTCATATGAAATGACCTCATACATGAAACGAGGTGCATTTTAGCACAAATCAACACCCATCTCTCCTGAAGTGTTAAAACGTCATGCCCAAATTATGCTCCGTTTCACTGTGAAATCGTCTCATACAAGTGTGTCTCATAATTTAATTATATGTCCTTTTTTCTTCTTTGGGGATTGTGAAGTATTAAAGTTGTTAATTTAATAAGAAAACATTGAAGGAGGATTAATATGATTTTTTGTTGAAATTAAAACTAGATTCATCTCCAGTTGAAGGTTTATGACGTTATGATTTATGGAGTTTGCGGTTTATGGTTTAACGTTGCATTCTCTTACGATTAAAAGGGGTAATTATAGACAGGAGGGAAGCCATGATTTATGGTTGAGTGGGTCAATAACAATATATGATAACATTTAAATGTGAATTTTGTTTCTAAGATAGCAATACATTGTTTCATAATGTATTTTTAATTACTTAATTGCTTTATCATTAGTAAACTAACAATCAATCAGTACAAAATTTAATCTTTATCATGTTATATTGAGCATAGTCTTTAACATTAATTTAATTGTAATTTATATATCATGTCGAGTGGGAAAATCTTTTCTCGGATAGCATACTTGAGTAATCACAAGGTTATTTTCTCATTACTTGGGTCTCTTAGCCATTCAATCTACCCCAAGATTTATTTTATAAATGACCAAATATGAATTTTAAGTTCACGTGAATTTGTTCACACAAGTATTACTCCTCTAAAAAACACGATTGAGTAAAGCTCAATAAACTCATAGGTCATATAATATAATGGGACCATCTCACATAAATTCTTGTCGTGCTAGAAAAAGAATAATTTAGTTGCATAGAGAAAGTTTACGTGCGATAGTGCATGCACTGAATTCAATTTATCCATGATGAGATACTAACAAACGCAAGATTCAATATGAAATATTTAAATTACGTGCTCAATCAGATTAAGTTAATAATAAGAGTCAAATGATGATTTATTTATGGAACCAAAAATAATATCAAGTACTCTCTCCGTCCCACATCAATTTTCACACTGGTCTAAACACGAAAATCAAGGAAATTTTACTTTTTGTTTTATTAAGTAATAAAGTAAGGGTATTTGGGTCAAATAAATTTTAATTGTGTGGTTGTAAGTTAATTGTGTTAGAAAAATTAATATGATAGAGTGTAAATAAGTGTATATTGTGAGAATAATAGTTATGAATAAAGTTTCATTTTTTTGCGTGTGAAAATATGAGACAAATCAAAAAATAAAGTGTGAAAACTGATATGGGACTTAGGGAGTAGTGTAAATTGTAACGCAATACAATAATCTAAATGCTGAGTTTTAACTTCATAAGAAATTCATTGTTGAACTTCATATTATTTTTGTTGTATGAGGTCAAAACAGGTGAAGGTCTTCACCTCGGAAACAGCCTGCATGTCAGCATTTACTAGCATAACCCGACGAGCTCCGACGAGGTCGGAGTCATTCCCAAGTTTCGGCTACCAAGAAGGAGAAGATCGACGAGACAGGGCAATGGGAATTTAATGTGATAAAGTACAAAAGTAGAGAATCGGGGCAGAATATCTTTCTTAAAGGGGAAGATATCAACATGAATAGTGAAGTGACAGCCTTAGGCGTCCATTTCAGGAAATGCTCTAGGACATCAGGCGAAGATCTTGAGATCAGTCCAGATATCGAAGATCAAACGACAGAAGTCCTGCGAGATTAGATGGAAAACTCAGTAGCTAGGATATTGGTGCAGAACATTCTTACTCTCTACACGGGTGAGACTACGTCTTAAGGGGGAGTATTTAAATTCAAAGGAATATAATATTATTAAAAAGTTTTTTACAATGAATCATAAAACACATATTATTCTACTAAAAGATGAAACTCTAACTTAATTCCCAAGACGTCTAATTGACAAATATAAAAAAATATATCAATTTAGATATGTGGAATTATTCTACACCATAAACATAGAAGGAAAAATATTAAATGTTATATAGTTTAGGATGAAAACTAAATCATACTCCATCGGACCCTCTATAACTTTTCAATTTCTTTTGAGTGTTTTGATTGAGGAATAATAATAAAATAATAAAAATGGAGAGCAGTTTTGGGTATTGGTAGAGAGGAAAAAAGTATATGGAGTAATGAGTAGAGTAGCGGGTGATATTTTTTGTAATATTGTATGAAAAGTGAGGATAAAAATTATGGATTGTAGAGTTACTTTTTCTACTTATGGAAGAAGAAACTTATTGTGGGACGAACTAAAAAGAAAAGTGAGAAACTTATAGTGGGACGGAGGGAGTACGACTTATTCTCCATCATACATGAAGTACAATGTAGCATCAAAGCATTAAATACTATGTCATGAGGTTATGAGTTCGAGTCACCATTTGTTCGATGAAAAGAAAGTATCAAAATATTAAAATGAGCATTACTTGAGCATTTAATGCTTGAACTGTAGCTAGCTGGAGGGTGGATCTCACTCATCCAAAATGTGTTATAAATAAATGCATTCAAGCCATAGTAAAGAATCCAAAAATTAATAGTCTTTACTCTCTTAAATTCCATTTAGAGTATTTATTAAAGAACATTCATTGTGTTTTTCATTTATTGTCATTCATCATCACTTATTGCGTTGCAATTATATTAATTATTTGTTTGTCTGTCAAATTCTTAAGCCACACTAAATAAATTGTATATATTTAAATTAATTAAGTTATGCCAAAGTATGCATCAAATTTAAAAGTTATTGGGCCTGGAAGATTCAATACATAATCACATTCATCATTTAAAAGTTATTGGGCCTGAGACTGGTACTGTTGTAACATGGTGATGTCACATGAAAAATTAGACCCATAAATTAATTAAGAATAAAATCAACCATTAAAGGAAAACAGTTATAGTAAAAAGCAATTTTAATGTGACAATTAATGTAGCACACAAGTATAATTGTAAAAAAAGTCTGATGTGGAAACTTTCCAACACGATTTAAAAAAAAAAAAACTTTCCAACACGATTACTCAACACCATTTCCACCATTTTAGGGTAAATTATGAAAAACTCATTTGAGGTTTATAATTATAAAAAAGAATGATGTAATTTAAATTATTAAATACCACTAGAGAGACTAATAAAATTATCGAGTGTCGAGTAATGCAAAATTCATCAAATAATCAATTGATGCAAAAATGAGAAAAATATAAAATAATTTTGCATTTATCAGTTCAACATATACAATTGTTCAAACCACAAGGGCTTTTTGGTAATTTGGATAAATTTCGAGGGTTTTTTTTTGTAATTATACCTTTATTAGAAAAATGTGTTTATTTATTTTTCTTTCTCGAATTGAAGAGTTTGATTTTACCCCATAATTTTTCGAGAATGTATTTATAAAGTATTGACCATTACCAGCAATAGTAATAATAATGTACGATAAATATGATGCACGTAATACTTTGTCTGATTTTTCAAAACCATATTTGGAAAATCGAGGTTGTATTGCCATACTCTTTAATTTCCAACGTCTTTTTACCTTATCCCTTACTTGGTTTTTTGTGAATTTAAACCTTTGGATAAACTTTAATTTAAAAATATGGATATCGAAATAAGCAGGTCATAATTGAGGAAGCCAAAAATTCCATAGATTTGCGCTAAAAAAAATAAAAAATTCCATAATTTTTTTTTTTTTTTTTTTTTTAAATATGTACATCCTAAACCTTTGCATCAACTGTTTGGTTATTTATTTATTTGTCATTCTCAAATTTAAACCTTAATTATTGGCATTAAAGAATCTATTTTCTTCTGATTTTTTAAAATCACATTTCAAAAATCAAGTTTATATAGTAGCGTGCTATTTAATTTCTAGCCACTTTTAAATCACCCCTTAATAACCTCACACCTTTTGGATTTGAATTTTTGGACAAGCATTATTTTAATAAGGTGTGTGTTTAATTTGAGTTTTTGAGTAGGGTGATATTATTTTTTCCATATCAATGTTTATGATTGAATAAAGTTGTATTTATTATATTATTACTCACTCTAATCCACCCAAAATCTTTGTCTTTTTAGGAAATTTTTGTAACCCAAAATATTTGTCATTAAATAATTTATGAGCATTTAATATTTCTTTTCAATTTTAACCTCTGCTCATTTTTTGTGATAATTTGCATTAAATGAATATATAAATAACAATAAAAGTTACAAATATCACTTTATATATATATATATGATATATATTTATTGTTATTTAATAAATTTTTTAATTACATTAGAGACAAATTCATAACATAGTAGGTATTTCATTTTTGGTTGATTACATCTTATCTAAAAGTTCAAATTTATAAAGAAGTGTGAAATTAATTTTTTTATAGTATTATTTACCTAATGCTCTCCCACATTCCGGGGAGAATTTTCTTACTCAGCGGAATCGAACTCAAAATATAGGCGTGAGCCTGACGATTTTGATGCCATGAAAGAATTTCATCTCGTCTAAAAGTTCAAATTTGTAGAGCGATGTGAAATTAACTCATTTATATTATTTACCTAATATTGATTTTAAGTAAAATAATTTTACCGGACAATTGATTTATAATTGATTTACCCTAAACCTAAGACTTATAAACAAATACACCTTCCAATTAAGCTAAATACTCTTTAATCAAAATTTAATACAATTTACTTTTTTATAATTTTACCGGACAATTGATTTATAATTGATTTACCCTAAACCTAAGACTTATAAACAAATACACCTTCCAATTAAGCTAAATACTCTTTAATCAAAATTTAATACAATTTACTTTTTTATATTTTTACTTTAGTATATATATATATAATTGTGGGCCCTGTGCGGTTGCATGGGCCGCACATGCCCAGGGCCGACTCTGATTGTGTACATGTGTTTTAACTACTCTTATTATTATTATAGATGTTATATATAATTGTTGCAATTTTTTTGATATTATTACAAGTGTTATATATAATTAAATAAAAATAAATTGACGTACGTATCGTATCTTGAAATTTTAAAAATCTCCAAATTTTCGCACCCAAATTGTATCGCATCTACACCCCGCACCCGTATAACACACAAAAAAGAAATAATGATTATTTTTGTAGAATTAATAGAGTACAATAAAACTTTTCTTCGTTGTCAAACCACGAGGGACCCAGTTGGCATTAGGTAACTTTATCTCTAAACATTTAAGAAAATAGATAATTAAGAGTAAAGAGAGTCGCTTGATGTACTAACTACTAACAACTAACTTTGTCCGATAAAAAAAAAAAAAAGTCTTCTGTGAAATGAGTTCATACTTGAGACAAAAATACTTTATAGATAAAAGTTTTGTCATTGTCTTAATGGATGAGACCCGATTGGAATTAGGGATGGCAACGGGGCGGGTTTGGGGCGGGTTTGGCTAAACCCGTAACCCGCCCCGCCATTTTTTCCCAAACCCGAAACCCGCCCCGCCCCGCCGGGTTTTTTGACCCGCTCTACCCGCCCCGCCCCATGAACCCGGCGGGTTTAACCCGCCCCGCATATTTAATTTTGTTTTCCCTTTATTTTTTAATTTGTACTCCTAATTTCATACATGTTATTTTTAAATACATATTGTTCTTAAAAAATAAAACATAAACTAGAATCATCAAATTAAAATAAATAAAAAATACATAATATAATAATCAATCTCACATTAAAGAGAGCATAAAAGGGACTATAGTTACTCATTATTCATTAATCAAACATACCTCATCAAAATAGACATCTTATTATACTATTTTTTCTTATTATAATATTGTTATCTTATTAAACTACTATTGTATTATTACTTAATACATTTAATATATACTATATATATATATATATACGGGTCGGGTTTGCCTAAAACCACGACCCGCCCCGCATCCGGCGGGTTTTCGTTTGACCGGATTTTAACCCGTCCCATAACCCGTTTGACCGGATTTAACCCGCCCCATCCGGGACGGATTCGTGCCGGGTTCGGATTAAAACCCGCCCCATTGTCATCCCTAATTGGAATAGACATCCTTATCTCTATACAAAAAGAGAGATAATTAAGAGTAATTTATCCAATATACTCATCCCATTAATATTTGACTCATCTCCGTGATTGGGATAAACATTCTTATCTTTACACAAAAAGATAGAGAGAAAATTAAAAATATCCTATAAACATATTATATGCATCATACATCACTATTATTATTGTTTATAAATATTAATATTTTATTTGCAAGTGTTAATTATTACGTATAATAACTATTATTATTATTTATAAAAATCAACACTTTATTTGCAAAGTGTTATTTATTACGTATAATAATAATAGTGATGCACAGTAAAAATGGTGCATATAATACGGTCTCTAGAATATATAATTCCACCAATATTTGACTCATCTTTCCTCTTTATTATCTCAACTTTAAATATATTTTATAATAATAAAAATTATAAATAAAATAAATAAAGGAAAAAATAGGCAATCAACCAACGCACTTTTAACTTTGATTTGCATGTTCCTCAAAAAGTGATTTAAAAATACTTTTGTTATCTCTGAATTCAGACCTGTTTTATACTTGGGGAAAATGTCATAAATGTCACATTTGAGCAACTTTTTGAATAATGGCATCATTTTCAGATTTTAAATTTTATGTTATTATTGAGAATCTACACTCATGAATGAGAGGAGTATTAGATAGGGAATTAAATAAATTAATTTTGCACCTATCAATCCATTCACACTTTTAAATGAAATGAAAAATTTTCATTTACACTACAAAAAAATAGAGGGTTGCCTACGAAATATTCCAAAAAAATAGAAAATTGCCTAGGGAATATTTCAAGTTGCCTAAACATTTTTATTTATAGGTATATTTGCCTATGAAATGTAATTCGTAGGTACATTTATTTGTAAGTCATTTCTAAACCACAAATATAATTGCCTACAAAAATGTAAGTTGCTTAGGGAATTATCTTTTGTAGTTAATTAGTTTGCCTACGAAAATTAGGAATGTGTAGGTATTTTCATGGTAGGTAATTTGTTTGCCTAGGAAATTATTTTATGTAGGTAACTTTTCATACATTTTTTAAAAAATTAGTAGGCAAATCCTAGACAATAGTCACTTTTAAGGACCAAATTATTTTTATAGGAAAAATTCATAGGCATTTGAAAATTTTGGTAGACAATTCTTCATTTTCTTGTAGTATTATTTATATTCATAACAATTAAATTAGTGTATGTTTATTTATGTTGGAAACACTTTTCACACATGATAAAAAATTTCTTCACCTTCACAATGGGTGGGCCTTGTTGAAAATTGGAATTAATGATTCTCATCCCTTACCATAAAAGAGAGATATGGTTAATATCAATTTGTAATCTATACTATATATGACCTTTTTATTTATTTACAATTTATATAAAAAAATATTTAATTGCAATTTATGTTACACAAAATTATCCAATTGCAATTTGTATGCACTTTGTTTAGAATTTCAAAACAAACCTTTTACTACATTAAACAAACCTTTGAAACACAAAAAAATAATTTCCACATTAAAATTAGAATTATGATAAAAACTTATTACATCAATTGCATTATGTAACTGGTGTGTACCTTTTTAAAAAAAATATAATATCAAAACCCAAATTTTAAATTGAGTCTCAACACAAGTTCTCATTTTATAAGTTTTCCAAATCAAGATTCAATTTTTATTTTTTTCTCAATATACATGTTATTTCTTTTGTCTCAATGCAAGGCCCAATAAAAAAAAACTAATTAAGTAATAAAAGATGATATAAAAAAAGAAAAAAAATAGTGATATAAAAAAAACTAATTTTTCTTTATCATCTTGTGTTACCTTTAGTTTTAAATTTCTACTTAGTGATTTTTTTTTAAGTAATGATAACAAGGAAAATAAAAATAGATCTGAAAATTGCATTGAAATATTCTATTAATATATAGACATATATATAATATTATACTGAACCTACCATTGTTTTTTAAAATTTGTCATTTCCAAATTAAAATGGTATATATGTTTTTTTTAATGCCCAAAGTAGGTAGTGAAGAAGTTGTTGGGAGAAGTTTAGTTGTCATAATCTGGGGAGACTTACTTATAAATATGATTTAGAATTGTATTTATTAATAGATACAAAATAATTATATATATATATGTATATAAATATATTTACATTTTCGCGTGCAACTTTAGCTATATACGTAGGGGTGGGCATTCAGTTGGTTTGGTCGGTTTTGGAGCAGTTTTGGACCGAACCAAAATAACCAAAATTTTAATAATTAAAATTGAACTGAACCGAATTAAAAATTCGGTTGGTTCAGTCGAATCCACAAAATAATATTTTTCTCAGCAATTAAGCATTTTTCAAGATTTTTTTACACTAAATTCAAAATCAAAATCATAAACGAACTACTACTTTAAATCAAATAGACAAACACATAGTCATAAGAGTTCATATCAATAAGTTCATCAAAGTTCCAACAAACTAAAATGAAATCTCATTGCATAAATACTATTAATATATTATTAATTATTAAATAAATATAACATTAATTAATTTATATATATATTGGTCGGTTCGGTTTGTTCGGTTCTTATACCCTACAAACTGAACCAAAAATAAAAAATCGAAAATTTTCATATGTTGAATCGAACCTAACCAATTAACCGTTATAACCGAATCATTTTAACCGAAAATCGTCGGTTCAGTTTGATTTTATCGGTTCGAATATATTGTGACCATCCCTATATATATATGTAATTTCATTTGTACCTATTAGTAATTTGCACCAAAAAATTATATCTTTTAGCAGTTTTTCCAATCACTTGTGTCATCTTTCGTAGTTTGTTTGGTGTTCTATTCCCAATTAACGTTATTCGATAAAAATAATTAATACAATTTATAGAACATAATTAATACTCCACTAGCCAATTAGTACATTTCAGTTAAACAAATAATAAAAAAATCACTTGAATTGCATAGTGCAATTAATGCATATAGAAGTGTTTGCCTTATAGATTTAAAAGGAGTTAATATAAAAAATTGCCCGGCAAGAAAATAAAGAATCAACTACCAAAATTTCCATTAAAAATAATTTATCCTTAAATAGTGATAATTACATACGATTTGTCTACAAATTTTTAAAATTTTAGTAGCCAAATAAATTACCAACAAAATTATTTGATCCCAATTTCGTTGATTTATCTCAAATATTACTCTAAGAATGTTGATTTTTTTTTTTGAAAAGGTAATCAATTGCAATAGTTTTTAGTTTTTTAAAGATAATCAATTACTCCCTCCGTCCCAAAGTTATTTACCCCTTTAGTTTTTACATGAGTTTTAATGTACGAGTTATTTATTAGTATTTAAAGTGATAAAGTGACTTTTGATTGAGAGTATTGCAATTCTTTCTACTTTATTATTAAAGTAGATAACTTTTTGTGGGTAAAAGTAATGTTATTAGATGTAATGTTAGAATGTTGGGAAATGATAGTTGAAAAGGGTGTAGTTGTTTTATTGCCTTTTATGAAAATGAGTAAATAAGTTTGAGACGGACCTTTTGGGAAAAATGGGTAAATAACTTTGGGAAGGAAGGAGCACAATAGTTTCTCCTTCTATCATCGTGCACATGACATATCTTTTTTTCTCGCTATATACTGGAACCGCAACCACCACAAGAGAGGGACCACCCAAAATCGTAATTGGAACCGCAACCACCACAAGAGGGGGACCACCACCCCACCACAAGGGGGAACAAACCCAAAACCTCAGAGTTTTAAGTAGTTGAGCTCTAAGCACTTGAACTATCAACACTTAACCGACAATGTTGAATTTTGTTCTCAAATTGACTGGAAAATTGTAAAACGAAATCGTTAAGAGAACATCCTAATCCCTCAAAGAACCTCATTTTTATTTTTTGGTTTAATTCTAAATAAATACACAATATTTATATTAAGTATCAATTTAATCACAACCTTCAAGATTATAGTAAAAAAGTTCAACCTTTGATGTTGTTTCAAATTGATACATGTTTTGTTTTCTCCGAGTGATGACGGATGTCGTGGCTCGATGGACTTGCAATGTAAGATTACACGCTTTAATTTTTATTTATTTTTTTGCTACATTATTTTGACAGAAAATTCAATAGCGAGTGTGAATTTTCTTGAGTTTTTTGTCACAATAACGTAGATAATACATAATAACGTACAAAGTAAAAAATAAAAACTAAAATGTGTAATCTTACATGGTAAATCCGACCAGCCATGTCATCTATTACTGATCGGAGAAAAAAAAAATGTATCGTTTTGCTACAACATAAAAGCTGGACTTTTTAACTATAATCTTAAAAATCGTGATTAAATTGATACTTGATAAAAATGTCGTGTATTTATTATATACTCCTATATTTTTTTTTGAATTCCCCTTGTTTTCAGGCCTTCTGTCGTGGGAATTCGCTCCTTCGCGACTCTCCAAGCTTAGTGCCAAAAATCAATTAAAACTAAATTAAAGGTGAAAAAAATATTTTTTTAAAAATCAATTAAAAATTAAAGCTAAACTAAGGAAGAATTTCATAACACAGTCCTATTTTTAGACCGGGTCTTGGTATAGATCTCTTCTTACAAATGTTTTAGTTCATGTCTTAATATTTATTTTTTCTCACTTCAATGTGTGATTTATATTAATATTTTTATTTTAATTCAAGGTCATAAAGAATTCATACGCTAAATTAAAGTCACAAAAGAAGATAAGAAAAAAATTTAAAGGCATTTGTCATTAATTTGTAAAAAATCTTCATTAATTATTTTGTTACGTCTCTAATTATTATTTTTTTCATTTTGTATGACTTGAATTTTTTTTTTGTGTTGTATGAATTTAATTTGGAAAAAAAATGAGATGCTAGTAATCATTATTTAAAAAAGAAAAAACATAATAAAATTTCCAAATAAAAGTGAAATTAAAAATTTGAAACTTTGGACAAGCATTACTTTAATAATCATTTCAAAATAATCATATCTAAAAGTACGAATTTGTAGAGAAATGTGAAATTAATTCGTTCATATTATTTTCCTATCCACAAACTCTCATGCAAAACTTGTTCATAATATAAAACTCATATCATTACACTCATAAAGTGATATTACTACTTTTATAAACTAGTACTTATATCATTTAATACTATTATCTCAATTTATAAGTGTAATGATATCAGTTGATAAGTGTAGTGATATTAATTTGTATGTGTAGTGGTATAAATTTCATACTATGAATAAATTTCACCAGAGACCTACTCTTTCCCTAACATTTCTCTCACTCGTGGCTGAATTCTCTTAATGGAGTCGCTTTCAGCGGGAATCAAACTCAAGACGTGCGTGTTAGCCCTTTGGCTCTAAAACTATAAAAGAGTTTCATCTCATTTAAAATTTGAACTTACAGAGAAGTGTGAAATTAATTTGTTTATATTATTTACCTAACAATAAATCTCAAGTGTGACAATATTATAATGAAATTTAATATTCATAACCTCAAGCCTTACCTTATATTTTGCCTTTTCAAATAAGTAAAGTATTTGAAATTTTTATTTAATTATTGAAAATTATAATTTGTGTAGGACGTAGAAGCAAATTATTGTTATATGAAATTGAAAAAGATCACTCGAGAACATGGTTTATACATTTCATATGCCTTAAAATGAATCCACCTTCTTGTTAATGGTTAGATGTGAAAATTTTGCCCTCACTTCTTTGGAATCACCTATTTCACAATTGATGTTTCACTTTATATTTTATAATATGGATAGATGACATGTAAAATATTAAAAATTATTCAATGGACCACTATATTTTGAGTTCATGCGTTTAAAATTCAACAGGGTGGAACATCAATGAAATACGAAAAGTGGAACATGAGAATCAAACCGCAGTTTTTGGCGTTCATATATACGATTGTCTTTTTTTACATGTTTTTAAGTAAAAAAAAAAGATTTAAAAAATGAAAATCTAAATTTTGGTGAGGGATAGGCGAAAGTGGTGGGACCCGATGTAAAGTTGCAAATAATTGTTAAATATTTACTTTTTATTAATTGATAATGGGACCCAATAAATAATGAGTTGTATGCTGTGAAACTTGTTCACGTGAAACTTGTTCACGTGAAACTGATTTTTTTTTTACAGACATACACTTTAGTAATATAAGTCACACACTTTATAGTAATATAAGTCACACACTTCAGTTATCACTACGACGCTCTTTGTTATAATATAAGTGACACCCTTCACTTTTATGAGTAATACACTTTACAGTAAAAAGTCACACACTTTACAGTAAAAAGTCACACACTTTAGTAATATAAGTCACACTCCTTAACCAGTTTCACCGTAAAACTTGTTCACACTATACTTTGCCATAAACAATAGTAGAATAAATTCTCCAAACTTAGAGACAAAATTCACTTGTACACCACATAGATATCATTGAAATTTTTTTGAGGCATTTTTCCTCTAGAGATTCAAGTTATGAAAAGACAACTGAACAAAGAGAAAGGGCAATCGTCTGATAAATTTACGGTGGTCAATGGTATTCGTCATAATCAGTGCATATCAATTTATCAACTAGATTATGTTTTATTTTATCTTTAAACTAAATCCATGAATCTGATCCTTGTGTGGATTTATGTGCTTACAAGTGATTCTCCTTTGTGGGTAGTTTATGATATGGATTTTTTTTAATGAACTCTTCTATGCTTGAATTTATTTTCAACATGTATTCCATTTTTATGTATTTTAGGATCTGTAGATATTACATAAGTAAAATATATGAATGTCTATATTCACTATCTATATACACACAAAATCATGCACGAACTAAATGGTAAAAAAAAAGTAGAAGGATTTATGAGTTGTATGTGAAACATATGATATTTTTGTTGTGACACCAAAAAAAACCGGGTGGTAACTTTTGAATGATTTACAAAATGTGGATGCCCTAATATGCATATGCCATTGAGAATACTGGCTAGATGTACACATTTTATCCTCAATTATTGGCATCCCTAATGGTTGTTTTCTACAAACTAAAAGTGATTTATATTTGTTAGTTTGATGATAAACAACGCGAGACCAGCTGCCAAGTTATTTATGAATTGATTCATTTTTTTTTTATAATAGTGGGACATATAAAATACGCTTTTAGAATAAATTCTATCATTATAAGAAAAAATATGTCATAGTTGGTATGTCAATATTAACGTGAAAACTAATGTAGTAAAGAAAAATTTATGAGAAAAACTTTATGGAATTTCATATTATAAACAAGTGGAGTAAACTTGCTCGTAAAATAATTAGACAAAAATATCTAATAATTTTAAGATAAATCATACTTTTTTTAAGATTATCAAAGGAACTTGAGAAATGATCTAATATATTTAATTAATGTGAAAATTACCAAAAGAAAAGTGAGGTTATTTAAAATTTTAAAATAATTTGAGAAAATTATAAATAACTATAAGAAATAAGTAAAATATTTATCTTAGATTTTATTGTATAGAAAATAAAAAAGAAAAAAAATCAGAAATTATTATCTATATATATTATATATATTCAAGACACAAACCAAAATGTGAAAATATAAAAAATAATTATTAAATATAATATTGTTTGATTAACTTGATAAATACCAAAAGAGCATGAGACTTATTTAATAAAAAAAATATAAATTAATAAAATTTTGAAAACATATATATTTCTTAAATAATGAAATAAGGAAAAGTATTCGTAAAAAGATTTAATGCCTTTTAATATTGTGATCCTTCGTACAATACCTAAAATAAATAAATTATCACTCTATGTTTCACATTTATGTGTTTTTAGTGTGGGAATAATTTTTTAGGGACCATAACTTTGGGCAGTGGCAAAACAAGGACCATAACTTTTTCGGCTGACAAAATAAGGAGCGTAACTTTAATAAGTAGCAATTCAGGCCAAATTAGTCCATATTACCAAATTTCAAGCTCAAATCAGGGTTATTCGGGCTAAAATTGGTATGAAATTGCTACTTTTTAAAGTTGCGGTCCTTATTTTACCTGCCCGAAAAGTTACGATCCTTATTCTAAAATTACGGTCCTTCAAAAATATTCCCGTATAAGATTGCAGTTCATTCTCTTTTCATGCAGCCACTATAACTACTTCAGTCAGTTGTTTAAAAAATAAATTATAAGGTATGTAAAAATATGATAATCATGAATTTTTATTTTGAACGCTATTGATTCCAAAAAAATTATTTCCTGAATATACATGTTGAAATATATAAAAATGAGTAATTACATATTGTGAATTAAATATACTATTAAAAATTGCAACGGGTATAGCAAGGTCATTTCCAACGGGATGGAATAAGAGATAAAAGTGTTTTCGTTCCACAATTTTCATGAAATCCATTTTTCGTTTAAAATTTTTTAACTATCTAATTTTTCAATTTTGATCCTATTTTTACTGGAAAACATAAAATTTTGTTGTATCCTTTAGTCCCTCTCTAACCAAATGGGGCTTCGACGGTGGCGGTGTTGTGTCCATTTGAGTGGTTTTTTGTGATGGTGGTGGTGGTGTTGGTCGCGACGATGGTTCGTGGTGGTGGTGTTCAATTCTTGGGGATGGATTTGATGTGGGTTTTGACGTGGAGTTGAGTTTCTTGAACTAGTATGTTGAATTGGAGTTTAAAGAAGTGAGTTTTATGAGTGTGGTCTTGTTTTTTATTTTTATGAGTCAAATGGAAATTTAATGATTTTGGTTTGGTTCTTGAATCCATCAATGGAGGTTTTAATGACTGGTTTGATTCTTGGAAGAACTTGAAGTAGGTTTAATTATTTTGGTGTGGTTTTTTGTGGGAATTTTCGGAGTGAGAATGGGGGGTGGATTTCTTTTTGATGACACAAAAACCATCATCATCATTTTCCAATTCTAACAACACTCTGCAATTGCTTATGTGTATATACAATGTGTTATGCGTGTATGCAATATATTTAATGTATATGCAACGTATTTAGTATATGTAATGTAATTTCTTGAACAATGCATTTTTCTAGGTACTTATACATTTTCATTTTTGAACAATGCATTTTTTTTTGTATATATGCAATTTTTTGTTCACTTGCATATTTTTTAGCGCATGATGTATTTTTTTTTATTGGGCGTATGCATTTTTCTTGGACTGAAATTGCAAGTATGACACATTCGAAAATAAATCCCAATAAAAATGTTTGATTTCCTTTTAAAAAATTAAATTATTTTCAAATTAGTTTCCGTTTATGAGTTAAACAAGAATTTATTAAAAATTAAAATTAATTCGGAGTAAAATTAAAATTAATTTCAATATTATTATCATATTTTTTAAAAAATATTAAAATGAAAAGAGTAAATAATTTTAAAATTAATTTAATTTTTACTATGGAAAGCAAAGAAATGATATCTAAAATTGAAGATTAATTTGAGGCTACACAAAGTAGTGTTTATCACAGTGTGCGTGTATTATAGAGGTGTTTTTGCAAAAAGTTATCTATTTGAAAAAGTGATTAAAATTAGTTATTATAAGAAAATTGATTAATAGTAGAAGTTGACGGTGTTTATAAAAAAACTCAAAGAAAAATTGATAATACTTGCAAAAAAAGCTAATAATACTTAAAAAATGCTCATAAGTTACATATAGCTTTTGGAAGCTTATATAATATAATAAAAGAGAAATAAAACACTCAAAATTATTTATGCACACAATTCAAGATAAGTAGAATAATTTATAATTTCTCGCAATATGCAAACACCCCCTATGTATATAAACTATAGCGAGAAGGAGTAAAGACACGATAATATAAAAAAGGACAAATGAAATGAGAGAGAAAAAAGGGAGGGGAGATGAAATTACATTTAATTGACTTTCTTTAATAATGAAACAACATACCCTGTCTCTAAAATGGAAAGGTGTAGGGTTTTTTTTTATAATGATCTTTTTTACAATGCGGGGGTTGGAAGGTTGGAGGAAGCTTCCTTCTTTACATTGAAGACCGTGAAAAAAATTATACTTCCTCCGTCCCCCACTAATCTTCACATTTGAGTTTGCACACATATTAAGAAAAAATGGTTTTTTGTGTGTTTTGTTGACTTTTCAAAGGGGATGAAGGGTGGAGATTGTGAGGGTGGAGATTGTAGGGTGGAGATTGTGAGATTTTTAGCTATTTTAAGGTGTGCAAGTTGGTAAGGAACGGACGAAAAAGGAAACTGTGCAAGTTACTAAGGGACGAAGGGAGTAATAGTTACATGTCTAATCACCCAGTAATTTATTTTTGTACAAAATATTGGTGGGGGAAACTAAGGGTATAATAGGGAACACCCATCAAAATCTTGTATGTGATACTAATCAAAATTTTCCTTTGTACCTCTGCTCTATTTTCATTCGTGAGTTGTAGTTATTAGTCCACCCCGGGTAATTATTTAACAATAAGGGCATTTACAATGATGTGCTATTTATAATGGACACTTTACTCTAAGGTACAAGCTTTTTTTAGTTTTACTGTTAGGTGCTAAAATTAGATCAAACTGTCTCAATTACCCTTGTGTGAATAGTAGTGTGCAGAAAATTTTGACACTTTTCTACACCCCATATTTTTAGTAGTATTTGCACCCCACATTTTTCCTTTTATCTAATTGTTTTTTTTCCAAAAATAAATTAGTCCTAAAAAAATTGAATTTACTGATTTTTTTTATTATAAGCCCTTTATTATCTAATTAGTTGTGTGCATATTTTTATATCTAATTAATTTTAGATTTTGAATTGAATTTTTTTTCCCAAAAAATTCTGCACACCCCAAATTTTTATTTAATTATCTGTCCTTTTATTAAAAATTCTGCACACAAGTAGAAAAAGAATCTTGCACACCCATACGAATTTCTGCACACCCGCAATAAAAATTAGAAAAGTGCACAACCGCAAAAGAAATTTTGCACACCCACAAAAATTATGCACACCCTCAATAAATTGTATCTGTAATAAACTACATAAAAGTATGTGGCCCAAAATTACAAAAAAAAATTATAAATTAAAATTGTATCTGTAATAAACAACATAAAAACTACACTTGAATATAAAAATTACAAAAAATTACACAAAAAATTGGCCTTCCCACGCCAAATCCAGATCTACTCGTTGGAGAATAAGGGATAGGGTTTGTGGGGATGGGGCCGACGGCTTCAGTGACGATGAAGATATCAGTTTCTTCAGGCACGGGAGTTTTTGACGATGAGAAAGCTGATATTTTTACCAATTTCCTCTGCCTTCTGAAATTCACAGATGTAAATGTTGAAGATGTGAAGCCTAGATGCTCAGATGAGAAATTTTGGTGTGTGTTTTGAATGTTGGTATAATAATTGAGATGAGAGCGATTTTTTGTGTTTGGGGTGGGTGTGTGAGGGATAATAATTGAGATGAGGTAGTGAATTTTGACCTGTGTTTGAATGAAATTGATATGAAACGCGTTTGAATGAAATTGATGTGAAAGGGTGAAAAGTTGTATTTAATTTGTTAGGGTTGATAAAATAAAGGGAAAATGACTAAAGGGGTATAAATGACACCTCATAGTAATACCAAAAAGGTAGTGCACCTTAGAGTAAGACTACTCTAAAAATGGTACTAGAGAGTAATTTTTCCTTAACAATAAGTGCATGCAATGCTCAAATTCAAAGAGGTATTTCATAATGAGAAGGTGGACGTAAAAAAAGATTGGAGGAGGCTCTTAAAGAGACGTGGAATAAATTAATTTGGTTCATTAAAAGTGGCGTTAACAAACATGGAAGACCGTTCGGGAAAAAAACTGTCGACCAAGGTGAGTCTAAGAAGAAGAGGAGTGACGCTTGATAATGGGAACTACATTTGCATGTTTTTGTAAGGAGGAAGATATCAAACACCTCTTTTTCAAATCCGAAATCGTGAACTTCATTTGGAAAGAATGTTACAAGTGGCTCAGAATTCCTATTGCAATGCATATTGCCGAAACGTGTGGGGGTAAAATAGTACGTGAGATTCTTATGGCAATTTGGGCTTGTACGTGCTCATTAGGAAAATTAGGAATACTATATCTTTTGAAACTCTAAACCGGAGGATGTAGTGATAAAATTAAAGGTGAGAACTTGGAGTTGGGTTCTCATTAAGAGATCCGGGAATTGAAAATTATACACTTTCGAATTGGCTTACGAAAGATAGATTATGTAGATTGATATAGACTTGTAACTACTCAATCAGATTATTGTAAGGGTTTGAGTACCCCTTGTACTTAGTTGATAAATATTTTTTCTTTTATAGATATAAGAAAAATTACATTTAGGTGAAAGTGGTGGGATCCATAAAATAGAGTGGTTCTCTTTATTGATTAGTTTGTGATTCAATTTTTTTTTCTTTAATGAACTCTTGTTTTTTTTCGATTTATTTCTAATATGTATTCCATTTTTATGTATATTAGGATCTAAAGAAGTTATATAAGTAAAATATACTCCCTTCGTCCCTTTTTAAGCTTTTTATTTCATTTTTTCATATAGATTAAGAAATATAGTGTAAAATGTAAAGTGAGTTGTTCAAACGTAATAGGAGAGAATAATAAGTACATAATTAGAACCAGGTGGCTTAGTCCAACTGGCCACTGGGCTCCTCATTTGAGTGGAAGATTCAGGTATGATTCCCTTTGGGAACGAATTTGGAGTTATGAGAGTTATAAGGTGGATTGACGATTTCGTGGAGTATTTGGGTGCTTGGTGTACTAACTACTAACAACTAATTTTGCCCGATAAAAAAGAATACATAATTAGAGATAAAGTATTACTTTATGGATGGCAATTGCAGTAAAAAAAATCCAAATTTAGGGAGAATTGTCAAAGAAGGTAGGAATACAACTTTTCATTTTAGAAAATGAGAAACTTTGATTGGGACTTCTGATTTGGCAAAATGAGAAACTTAACAAGGAATGGAGGGATTATTAAAATTGTCTACATACACGTACAAACATGCACATACTAGGAAGTAAAAAAAATGTTGAAGGATTTATTGGTTGTATAGAAAAGTTTTATAGAAGACGTGATGTTTTGCTTTTGATGTGACACCAAAAGAACTATGCAATAAACCTTGGCCCGCCTGGTTACCGGGCTCCTCATTTGAGTGAGAGATCCAGACTCGATTCCTTCTGGAAACGAATTGGAGTTATGGGAGTTATAAGGTGGATTGACGATTTCGTAGAGTATTTGGATGTTTGGTGTACTAACTACTAACAACTAACTTTGCCCGATAAAAAAAAGAAAAGAAAAGAATTATGCAATAATTTTGAAGGGTTTATACAATGTGGATGCCCTAATATGTATGTGTCCTTGAGATTAATGTTAAGATGTACACATCATATCCTCATTTATTGACATCCATAATGGTTATTTTCTAAAAAAAATATCATTGTTATGTTAAGTAGTTTATATTTATGAGTCATCGACTCATAAATGAAACGATGTGGGACCACTTACCAAGTTATTTGTGAATTGCTTCATTTTTATTTTTATTGAGCGCCCATAAAATGCTTATAGAATGAATTCAACCATTATAAGAAAAAATATGACATAGTTGGTAGTTTAATGTCAATGTGACAATTAATGTAGTACAAAAAAAATGAGAAAAGTTTTGTGGAACTTTTCCATTAATATGAATGAATACCCTAAATATTTTCCACATTTATTAATGAAATTGAATTTATTGTGACGAAATTATATTGTGGGCATTAAAATTGAGGATCAAATTGCTCATAGTTTTCTAAAACCCAATGAATGAAATTGCCCACGGTTTTCAAAACCCTATTTACTCTTACCTTTTTTTTTCTTAAAGTGGTGGGACCTGCTGTAAAATTGTAAATGATTTGTTATACACTTACCTTTTTTTAAAATAATTAACAGTGGGACCCGTCAAATAATAATAGAATAAATTCAACATCCATGAAGACAAATTCACAACACATTACATTTTGAAACACAAAATATCTGTAAAAAAATTAGTGGGTTTTTTCCTCCAATGGAGAATATAGTGGTGAAAGGTCGAAGCATACCAATTGATTGGGCATCGGAGGAACAATTTACCTTTGAATATTTGTTAAAAAAACATGCATCAGAAGTTCCCATCGTTCGATATGCTAACATTGCCCAAGTTTTACCTAATAAAACAATTCGGGATGTTGTGTTGCATAGCAGATGGATGATAGAGAAAGAGAATGACACCAGTGATGATACTTCCGAAACCGGAATATTCTCATACGAATCTATCGTAGGTGGTAATAACAGTACTGTTGAAATGTTGATTGAGCGTAATGCTCAGGTGCTGGATCACATTGAAGCAAACTTTTCAGATCTCAAGTTTCATGAAAAAATTGATTTGTTATGTCAATCTCGGCATAATATCGTTGCAATCTTAAATGAATTACCGATAACATTTCATGATGGAATGCCACCTTTTCCATTCAAGATAAACCAAGAGCTCGCTGACTCCATTCTTCCTCCGAAGAATAATTAAATATCATTTGTTACCATTTTCATCCATTTCTATTGGTTTTATGAACTATATTAAGTATTATTTTACCTTCACATAAGTTCATGAATATGATCCTTGTATGGATTAGTGTGTTTGTGCTCTTGTATGTTTAGCAGCAAAGTGGTTCTTCTCTGTGGTTGTGATTCGGTTTGTTTTTTTAATTAATGAACTCTTAATAGTTAAGTGATCTTCTGATGGATTACACAAAAACTTTTGAAAGGTTTATACCATTGGATGCCCTAATATGCATCTTCCCTTGACAATAGTCAAATATACATATTTTATTCTCAGAATCCACAATGGTTGCTTTTGTACAACTATTTAAGTGAAAAGTGATTCAACTAAACAACAAAATATCAAACTTGTGGCAAGAATGCTGCAATGTTTTCTCTCTCTAAATAATTTCCCCGCTCAGCCCGTCAATTCTTTTGAAAATTAGGGTTTGGCTGGGCTTCAGTCTTGGCGCCTCCGTGCACATTTACCGAACCAGGATCAATTAATTGATCTGAGTGTTATCTCCCAATGCATCTTTAATCATTACTTGGATTCTCCCCATTTCTCATAGAGCTGTCAAAATGGGTTAGGCCCGTTGGGCCAGCCCGCCCCGCCGTACTAAAGAGGTGGATTGAGTTAAGAAAATTTTAGCCCGTTTGAAGCGGGCCTAGATGGACCGGCCCGTTTGGGCCGCGGGTTTTGGTGGGTTGGGGGCGGGCCTAGGCGGGTTGTCCCGCCTCCTAAAATATTTTTTTATTTTTTTTATTTTATTATATATTTTAGCAATTATAATGTTATTTTTTGGGATATTTTGAAAGTTTATGTTTGTAGATGATAAATTTAATATGTAGAAGATTATGTTTATAAATTGTTATGGTTGATTAGTGGTAAATTTCAATTTATATGAAGTTATATTTGTGAGAAATGAATGATTAATTTTATTTATGAGAAACATTTTATTTTAATTTTTTTGTAGTGATAATAACCAATATAAATTGTTTGATTTCATTTGACTTTGATGAATTTAATGTATTTAGAACTTTTAAATTACATATTTATAATTTATTAAAATATAAAATAATATTAAAAATATAATAGTGGACTGGCCTGCCTGAATCCGCAACCCGCCAATTAGTGGGTTGAGTTGGGATTTTGCAGCCCGCCAAATTTTTAGTCCGCCCCGCCAAAAGGCGGGCTTTTGCGGGTTTTGGCCCGCCTTGCCCTGTCGGCCAGTCTTGACAGCTCTAATTTCTCTCCCTTGCACGTCGATCTTCGAACGGATCTTTTCCTTGAATAGAGCAACCGCCGCCCAAAACGCCTTTGGATTTCCCAAACGAGGCGGCGCTACAATGATGTTGTCCCTTCCCCATGAGACATCTATTATATACCCATCCCCTAATACCTCTTTCATCCACCAGCAAACTAGCCGTTTCCGATAATAGTTGTCCTTCGCTCCACCCACAACAACCACCGCTCCCACTCTCCGATCATGGAGGATGATATGATCTCCCTGTGGGACAAACTTTTAATCACTGATACCAAATCCAATCCCATTACCATTAAGCCCGAAAACCTTGTCAAACCCATCAATGCTTTGGTTGGAAAACTTGCAATGAAAAAGCATGTTAGCTTTTTTCGATGCGGAAGGCGGGACTCAAAATCATAAAGGGATTTGGTGATACCTCTTACTATCACCCAAATCGGCAAAAACCTCTACATATTTGATTTCACTGATAAGAATGAGTGTGACCGGATATTCAACAAACAACCGTGGAATTTCCGGGGAGCGGCACTCTTTCTCGAACGGGCAACCGGCAACTAATGCCCCTCGGCCGTCTTCAAAAAATTCCATTCTGAATTCAGGTCCATGGTCTCCAAATCCGATGCCATGGCGAAGAGGCGTCGCGAAGACCTAGGAACCCTTCTTGGGGAAATTGTGGGCGTGAAAAGTGATTCGACAGGGGTGGCTCTTGGTATTTGTGTTCGAGTCCGAACAAGTGGTGGATATCAAAATCCTCGCACCTTATTTTTGGCGAAAGTAAACATTGAAGGAGCGGCTTGCAGAGTGCTATTTCAATATGAGAAACTCGTCGATTTATGTTTCTATTGTGGCAGGTTGGACCATATGGATAAGGATTGCAAGTTCATCCATGTTGATGGGAAGAAACACTTTGGAACTTGGTTTGCGAGCCAATGGCAAAAACACGGTGTCTCTTAACGTGATTATGGCGAGCTCGACCGCCTCAATAACAAAAAACCGGATCACCCACTAACCCGATCTCCGAAAACACCTCAATCTCTTATCCCGGATTTGACATCCCCAACTATACCCGAATGGGTTCGTTCGAAAAACCTTAACGTAAATCCTCCCCAATACCCTATTGCAACTCCAACAAAGAAAACCCTAACCATAAAAAATCCCCTCATGTCGTCTCCTCTCTCCCATGTCCCTCAATGGGACAAAATGATACCAAAAACTTGCCCAAAACCCGTGAACTCACCCGTTACCTGCGCACTCAAACTATAGCCACTATCACCTTTGTCAAACCACTTTATCCTAAAGATGAGGGACCTAGCTATGCCATGAACGGAACACCCCCCTCTTCACTCCATCCAAAAGCACTCCCTATGATTCTTACTTTGCAGATTTCAACCTTATGGACTCCATCGACTTTGTTGTTGCTGACCTAACCCCCACTGAAGATCTTCTCTCTCTCTTTGCAGGGAACGCGAACACCAACTTTACCTTTGGTTCATCCCCAACACCGAACCCCGACTCTAAGGGATCCGTCACCCGAGCTCCCAAACTAAAAAGAAAACAACTGGTGGTGGGGACTCATCAACCAAACCTAAAGCAGGTCGAAAACGGGCACTTAAGAATCAGAAAAACGCTGATGACAACACAAAAAAACTCAAACTGCAGGCGGACTCGGTCGAGGACTAGTCCATGATCGATCAAACCGAAGGAGATACAAACAAACCAGCGGCGGAGGTTGGCCACGACCAGCCCCGCCGAGACCCATGATTTGCATCACTTGGAATGCCCGTGGGCTCGGGGGCGGGCATTCAACGATCTTAAATGACTTGTCAACGAATTCTCCCCCGATCTTTTGTTTATTTCTGAGTCTAATATTTCTAAGTTTGTTGCTTCCGTTTGGCGTTCTCTTTTAAGCTATGATTGTTGTTTTTGTGTTGATGTCAAAGGCCGTAGTGGTGGCCTCCTTTTGTTTTGGAATGAAGTTCTTAATGTTTCGGTTTTGTGGTTTTCCATTGGCCATATTGACTGCATGATTAACTCTAATAATATTAATTGGTACTTCACTGGTTTCTATGGTAACCCTAATTGTAATCTACGCTCCGTTTCTTGGGAGCTTCTGGACAAAATTGCAAAAACACATACTAACTCTAATATTGGTTGGCTTGTAGGCAGTGATTTCAATGAAATACTATACGAGTGCGAAAAATGCAGGGGCGCTCTAAGATCCATTCAAGCCATGAATGCCTTTTGCAGGGCCCTGAACGACAATGAACTAACGGATCTTGGGGCGGTTGGCCCTAAGTTCACATGGAACAACATGAGAAAGAAAGAGCAACGTGTCCTTGTACGTCTTGATAGATTCGTGGCAAATGTGGCGTGGAGCAACTCTTTCGAGAATATTACCGTCAAAAACCTCGACTTCTTTGGCTTTGATCATCGGCCAATTCTCCTAAAGGCTACCATTCCACATCAACAGACCCATACACACAATCCTCGTCGCAAACCGAGATTCTTCTTCAAACATAAATGGCTACTTGAAAGCGACTACAAGGAGGTCCTCCAAAATGCATGGAATTCTGAGGCAAACGTGACCAATCTTCAAGAAAAGCTCTCAGACGTGGCCCACAAACTAAAACTATGGGCCAGTGAAAGCATGGGGCAGCTACCCAACCGGCTCAAAGAAGCCAGGAAAAAAATTAAACGACCAATTGAATATTGAATACAATCACTTCAACCCAGAGAAGACCCATACTCTGGAATCTGCCCTTGAAAAACTACTACATCAAGAGGAGGTCCATTGGAAACAAATATCCAGGGTAAACTGGCTGGCCTCGAGAGACCGTAATACAAAATTCTTCCATAAAATGGCGTCCGAACGTCATAAACGCAACACAATCTCTATGATCACCAACAAATATGGCCAGGTCCTAACCGAGCAAGAAGGGATCGTGGAGTGCATTTCTGAGTACTATAATGAGCTATTTAAATCGCAGAATCCCTCAGATAATGATCTCTCCAAAATCGTGGATAACGTGGAAACAATAGTAACACTCAGCAATGAACAGCAATCTGACGAGACCATTCTCCTATGACGAGGTGCATAAGGCTTTGCTCGATCTGAATCCCTCCAAAGCTCCGGGCCCCGATGATTTTACTGCCTTATTCTTTCAAGAAGCATGGGATATCGTCGGAAAAGATGTAACAACAGAAGTGCTGAAAATTCTCAATGAAGATAACCCCGGGGGAATCTCGAACCCGACGTTAAAATACGCTTTTATCCCTAAAACCAAAAGTCCTACTTCTATGAAAGACTTCTGTCCAATTAGCCTCTGCAACATTTACTACAAAATTGCAGCCAGAGCAATCACCAATAGATTCAGGCCGATACTGGCTAAAATCATCGACCCAAACCATAAGCAAGCATTCACACCGCTAGACTACTAATTCGACAATGTCTTCGACGGGTATGAATGCATGCATTGGCTGAGACACAACAAGAGCAAACAAGGTTATGCGGCCTTAAAGCTAGATATGAGTAAAGCGTACGATCGAGTCGAATGGAGGTACCTCGAAGCAGTCATGTTAAAAATGGGATTTGCTGCTACCTGGACAAATATGATTATGAAATGTGTCACCTCGGTCTCATACTCAATCAAAGTGAATGGTCAATTTGTGTCGGACCTATCACCCCTTCCGAGTCTGACGAGGGGAACCCCTATCCCCATATCTTTTTAGTCATATGTTCTCAAGGGCTTTCTTGACGATCAACTCCATGGTGAGGGATGGATTCTTGCATGGCGTCAAAAATTGCAAGAGGAAGTCCCACTATCTCCTCCCTCTTCTTGGCGGGTTAATACCCTTATTTTTTTTCAAAACGGCTAAAGAAGATCGCGATGCTCTTAAAAAATGACTAACCTGATTATGAAGTCGCTTGGTCAACCAATCAACTTCGACAAATTAGCCATCACCTTTGGCTCAAAAAACCGAGACAACAAATATTCAAGATATCAAGGATAACCTTAATCTTCGAAGTCTCTCAAGGACATGATCTCTACGGGTCTCCCCACCTTCTCTATTAAAAAAAGTAAGTTTAATGCAATTCGCTATCTCGGGGATATAGTGGCCAAAATTTGGATGATTGGACAAATAACTTATTCTCGGAAGGAGGCCGGGAAGTACTCATCAAGGTAGTTATTCAGGCAATCCCGACGTATGCAATGACTTGCTTCAGAATCCCAAGCACGATCTGCGGGGAGAATGAGGCTATGACCGCAAGGTTTTGGGGGGTATGAAAGAAAGATGTGGGAAAATTCCTTTGGAAAGATTGGAATACACTCACTAAACCCCTAAGGAAAAATGAGGATTTGGCATTGGAGATCGATGACATTCAACAAAGTACTATTAGCTAAACAGGTACGACGATTCATATCCAAACCCGACTCACTCGTATCCAAATTATTCAAAGCAAGATACTTCAAACACTGTGATATAATGGAGGCTACAATAGGCACAAACCCATCCTACATTTGGAGATCTGTGTTTTGGAGTAGAGAGGTCATCAACTATGGATCCCTATGGAAGATTGGAGACTGATATAACATTCATGCGAGGAGGCACACTTGGATTCAGGGGTTACAGTCAGGGAAAATCACTTCACGCGTCTCCTACGACAACAATGTCATGGTTAAGGATCTCATCCTTCAGGATAGGACGTGGGACGTCCCAAAATTAACCAACATATTCCTCCCCTTCGAAGTGGAAACTATCCAATGAACCCCTATCAGTCAGGAAAACATACAAGATTCAAGATATTGGAAGCTTGAAAAGAAGGGGAATTTCTCAGTTAAATCTGCCTACAAGGAATACAGGGAGAAAAAAGCTGAAAACACCAACGATGGAGCCGGCCCATCTTGCGACACTAAGGTCTTCTGGACGAAAATCTGGAAACTTCAACTACCGAAAAAAATAAAGTTATTTGCATGGAACTCTGCATATGACGTCATCGCCTCTGAAGCTAACCTATGGATACACCACGTGCCGGGGGACCCCAGGTGCTTCCTTTGTGGTTTCCATTGGGCTAACACTAATCACGTTATTTTTCTTTGTCAGGAGGTGAAGGATGCATGGAAAGACACAGAATGGTGGGGAACCATCAAAAAGCTAAAGAAACTACAGAACGAAAACTTATTTCTATTATTAGCCTCCACGATCAGCCAAGATTCCTTGGAACGATGTGCAATGAAAATGTGGGGTATCTGGAAGGAACGATGCAACCTCGTCCACTCTAACAAGGGTAATGTCCACAGCCAAACAAAGATCATCAAGGCCATCTGGAGAGATTCTTTCCTGGCATCGTTTAAACACGCCAGGGCAAGTCTTTTTAACCAACAACAAAAGGCGAGCGACAATTTTCTTCACAACAATGACTCGGACCAAGCGCCAAGCTACTCAATATTAGTCGATGCCGCATTCAATCAAGATAAGATGTACTTCTCCACTGGTTACGCAATTTTCGACCCGGGGAGGGTAATTATATGCAGCAGGTTTTCGTAAAATAAATCCGCCGGGTACCGTAATGGCTGCCGAACTGAATGCAATCCTCCACGAACTATCCTTCTGGAAGAACCATAAAAACAATGTTGCACGACTATTCTCAGATTGAATCAATGCCAACAGCGTAGTCAGATCCGATTCATCATATATGGGAGTGGAGGAACAACTAGTGCTTAAATCGCATAATCTCATCAAAGACACCTCAGTGAAAGAAGTCTGGTACTGTCTGCGAGCCAAAAACACACTGGCTCACAACTTGGCAAAATCAGCCTGCACCTCTCCTGACCCTCAAGCCTGGGTCGTTGACGAATTACCTGGACACATATTGTCTACAGCTCTTGATCTCAACGACTAAACTTCATTGAGCTCTCAAAAAAAAAAAAAGTGAAAAGTGATTCATTGTCTACAATTCTTTTTATGCAAATTACTAATAGGTACAAACGAAATTTGCATATATAGCTAAAGTTGCACGCGAAAGTACAAATATACTTACATATATACAATCATTGTATACTTATTAATAAGTTGCAATCACAAATAAAACATATTAATAAGTTTCTCAAATAATATTTGTGAAAATTTCCACTGTTTGTACCCCCTTGAAGATTGTTTTCTTTTTTTTTTTATGCCACGAAAAGACAACTTGGTAATGGTGTTAAATGATATTTAGATTATTTTAAGTTGTCTAATAGTAATAATTTCATCCACAATTGCTCTCGAAACAATGGTATTAAATTATTAATATTTTTTTTTTAACAAGGATAAATTATTTTAAGTAAAGTCATGTATATAATCCGTGTCTTCGTCAAATAATTGCTTTAACAAAATCCTGCAATACAATGCAACACGAAAAAATTAAGTCTAAAATTAATCAAAAAAATTTACATTCCTTCATTCTCAATTTCTCATACCGATACATTTATACAACAGTTATAGTTCATACATGTAAACTCTACATTGTATGAGGATATATACAAATACAGTGTGCATTTCACCCAAAATCCATGTTACAAAGCGTAGCAAGACCATTTGATCACCAGACGACGAAAAAAACGTCTTAGTTCGTTCGAGTGTTTGTGTCTGCGAAAGCTAGTCGGGTTTTGTATACTCGAGCAACATATGAGGTGACCTGTAAATCTTGACGAGTGTCCAGTAAAGAACCTCTTCGACTCCAAGTTCCCCTTCCGCTCTTGCAGCGTATATATCCTCGCAGATGGCAATCAACCTGTACAAACATAAAGGATAAAAAATGTTGGCAAGATTTTTATCAAGAAATCAAGATTGATGCACAAACTAAACACGGGCTTTGCAGTTTCAGACGACTTTTAGTCAATATTTTGGTCCTTATTTTTCCTTCTGGCCGTCATACACTGGCTATGATCATAGTATTTTGCCTCAAGTGCATTTTAAAATGATATTAGTTATTTTACTAGAAGATATTAGTTGGTAAGAATTAGCTGTATCCACTGAACATTATTAGTGATTTTCATTGAACAGTATTAGTTATGCACCAGTAAGTTCTTAACTACTTCACATCAATGGAATTGATAGGAAAATGGGGGAACGGATTAGTGACAATTATTACCTGTCACATGAAGGAAGATTCTCAAACGGTATTCTCATCCGTAGGTCAGAGCATTGCATTCTAATAAACCGGCCGACAGCAAGGACAAATGTGATGTAGAGACCCCAAATACTGAATTTGCTGAGTGTCTCACCAAGAAATCCCTCTGCAAAATAAGTCATGAATAAATAACAAAAATGCCCTACTGCATATTTATTCGATATTCACACATTATAAGGTCATCATATGAACTCACGTGGTGTTTCTTCTGATACAATAACAGCCATTGGCCCAGACAATCCTTGACAGCTATAATTGTTCCAAGAATTGACATCATCGAACGACCACCATTTATAAGTCCCATTATGTAAGACAAGATCAGCATTGACATCAGTTACCTGTCAATTTTATGTGATTCATTATTTACTTTTCAGGAAAACAGAACAGAAAAAGAAATACATCAATATAAGCCTCTCCGGTTTCCTTCAATATGTTTCTTTACAGGTCATACCATTTGTGCAGTGCAATTAAACCAGGAAAAATGAACAAGAAACGGCAAGAAGAAACATTGGAAAACTAACATCAAGTCTGATGTTCTGCTTCTAGTTACTGGGCTATTTTCAATTCTTGAAAGTTGACAGGACTGAAACCGAAATAGGGTAACTTACAGGACTAAAAAACCATCTTCCCTTTTTTACAAAAAAAAGAAAATACAGTATTGCTAATATGTGGGGTCAAAATCATACCTGATCAAGAGGTCTAACTTCTCCAGAACCAGTAACCCGGAAAAATCTTGGATAAATATTATTTACCCTAAAACTGCTCAAGGAACCATTGAGAACACCCTCAACTTCCGATGGTGTTGGAAGATTCGATGAATCAACACTTTTTTCATATTTTACAGTTTCCTTTCCTTTTGGCCGGTCCCTTGTAAGTAGCCAAGAGAATTTCATATCCATATCATAGTAGAGAGACTGGATAAACTGCTTCTGAACGACATCTGGAACGAGCCACAGAGTACTTGCATCTGCTTGACAGCAAATGAGCTGAATATCAGCCACATTATACAAGTCTAAATAGTGTTCTGGGTCATCTGCATCAAGACTATCCCATGGAATTCTTTTGCATAGAGTTGTCTGATACAAGGTCAACCTGCCACCACTTGTCGTCTTGATGTCAAACTGAAAACGGGCATCGTTGATCGGATTCGCTATGTTCGTTGGATTCCCAGAACTGTACATCTGTAAGAGAAAAGTAGGATTTTATTTTTACCTTAGAAAAGTAATCCCCGTTCAATGAAAATAACTAATGTTGTTTTGAGTTGCACGGTGCAACTGGTACATAGAAGTATTTGCCAATTTTTTTATAAATGCCATGTGTTTGATTCAATAATGTGAAATAGAGTTTTCTAGTATACTAATCTGTACTTGATAATTATCCTATGACTATATCAGCAGATAATAACACTACAAAGTACGAAGCATTCCAGAATTCACTCAACAACTACATTGCAAATACTACACTAAGCACCAAAACATTGAGAATTTCAAATATTTTAATTCATCAAGGATCAAAAACATTTGTATGACTTGGCATTATCAGTTTCCAAAAGTGGCAATCTTCCTATTATTTCATATAGTTCCAGAACCAAGTAGCTCTTATGTAGCTTGAGAAGGATATCAAGTAGAAATCAAGATAAGATGCGACTAATTTCTCAGTAATTTACCAATGCTCCCTCTTCCTTCCTATTCGCCCTCTTCCACCCCATTTTCAAAATAAAGAAGCAACGATATAATCAAGTAGAACATGCATACGCAGATCAAAATCAGATCAACACACAATAATTTCAAACATTAAAACTAGAATGAATAGGTAGGGCAACTTTTTCCATTTGATTTGCTTTATGTCTTCCTGTTAATACTTTATCATAAAGCAGAGACATGTGTAATGAATCCCTTACCAACATTGGAGCCCAAATAACACACATTAGAACAAAGAAGAGACATATGCCATTGCAAAACTTAGTCATCTTTGTCTGCTTCTCTCCTTGTTCATGAGAAGCTCTGTTCAGAACATTATCGCATTTGACAAGGTAGACACTTGCATTTATGTCCTCCAACTGAAAGCAAATATAAAATCATTAGTTCTTAGACATTAATGATATAACTGAGATGGTTGACAAAATCAGATAGTACAACTCAACAAATGTATGGTAATGTCATATATTATTATTCCAAATGTTCAAACTCACCTTGATTTCAACCCAAATAATCAAATTCAAGCTTCAAAGGAGACACATGCTAAAGATTAAGGAAATGGAGCCTCTTTTTTCTATTTCAAACTTGCAATCAAGTACAATATCGTAGGAAAAATGGCAGCTAACAGAATCAGACTGATGATCACTGAATTTATTTCACTTTGAATGAAGTTACATGATCCAGTTATTATATTTCTATTGAACCTTAATTTAGAGCTACATGATCCAGTTTGTATTATCAGTTTATGCTCAATGACTTGGTTGATAGGAATCGCAAGAAGTTCATAAAATAAAACCAACTTTCATTATTAAAGGACTCTGAATTTATCTTCATAGAGTTAGGAGTCTCATGTATGAACTGCAAGTGATTTATACCCTGTCACCCTGTGATACCAGAACACCTACCTTTGGCATTCAGTTTAATTTTTTGAACATAGGTGGAGCCCATTTGGCTGGGCTTATAAGCTCCTTAAAAAAGCTTATAAGATGTTCAAGAGCTTATAAGCTCTCAAAAAATATTCAATATTTTTAACAACTTATAAGATTTTAAAACAAGCTCTTTACAGCCTATAAGCTCCAAAAAACAATTACTAACACCCTAACTAATTTTTTGTAAAATCTTTTAAGCTATACTTTAAAAATAGATTTAAAAAAAATATATTAATAACAAAACTCACCCCACCCCATTCCCACTCTCCAAAATTAAATATTTTATATTAAAATAAAAAAATATACCTCTCAAATTATCAAAGAACTTATAAGTTTTATTAACCAAACACTTTAACAACTTATAAGCTACTTAAGAATTACATCTCATAAGCTCTTGAAACAACTAACAAAAGCTTAGCAAAACGGGCTCTTAGTCTAACTGGTAAAGAGTGCAGCTTGGTTTCAACAGAAGCTGGAAGAATAACAGCTTATCTACCTGATCTAAATAGAATTTATGTAATTGAAGAATAGTAACCACGGAAACTTGAAGACTCACCTTCAGCCAGTCATACATCGTCAACGATGTGGTGGTGCAAAGACCAATCAAACGCATGGCGCAGTTCATACAGAAAAAGGCAAAGCTCGATAGACCCTGTACCCTAGATAGTTAACACGGGATACTTCACTGGTTAGAAACTGACGATACAATGTGCTTTGATGGGGAACACCATATCGAATTTGCATGGCTTGTAAAGCCAGAGAAACTGCTTTCGTAAGATATATCGCTCGAAGAATATTGTGATATTCTGCTGTGAGGTATCCATATCCCAAGCGTGTCGATGGCGGCATAAGTGAAAAGAACAAGGTTGAAAATGTAGAAAATGACTTTTCCAGTGGCGAATGAACATAGGTATATGATGCGATCAACGACAATCAAGAAGAAGATTATCTGCACAAGATGAAAATCTGGGCAGATTACAAAATAATCAAGGTTTATTCATTTTAGGTACAACTGTCCACACATAGACTCTTCACCAAAAGTCAGGTATCGATGAATCTAGCTGATGATCCACATTATTCAAAAATTCACGTGGAAATGGCACACCGTTATCTTTTTTTCATTCTTCAAATCACTTTAGGTGGTGTTTGTTTTGGGTTTTAAAACCAGATTTTGGATTTACATATCTAAATTCCAGTTTATAAAACCACCACCATAACTCCTATAAATCCACTGTCACACTTTCCAATACAATCAATTCTCTCTCCTTACATTTTAATATATATATATATTCAAATCATAACTCACATTATCCAATCATTACAATCACACTCTAATATAATAATGCAACATCATTCACTCTACTTAAAATCTCAAAACAAACACACATCATACTATTTATCAGGATATGAAAATACCCTAGATTTCAAAAACCGGTTTTTAAAATCAGTTAAAACCCAAAACAAACAAAACCTTAAAGGTTTTCCAATTTCACAAGATGATACAAAAGCAGCACATATTCTTACCATTAGAATGAATACATACTCTTTCAGGAATTGATCCTCAAGCTGATAGTACTCCAGGAATTCACTTTTATTTTTTATTACCGACTGGTAGAATATGGCAACCAGAAAGAAGACAGCCAAGTCAGCACCAAATATATACGCATAAAGATCAATTTCTCGTTTCCCACCTCCGATTACGAGACTATACTGTATGGGAATCAACTTCATCAGTAAGTCCCTATTCTGTCCCCTAAGGATCTCCTTTGATATGTCAGCTGCTGGTGTAAGAGATCTGAATTGTTCTTCTGGTCTACAATTTGCCATTGAGGAGACATAAACCACCTCAAAAACAGCTAAGGCCCACGTTTGGATTTTCAGAACTTCTTCGATGCTACAATTTGAACTTTGCTGGCACAAGGGCAACAATTAGAAACGCCGTTCTTGCAGTTTTCGATATGTACAAGCTGCAGTATCTGATTTATTCAGATTCAATCCTCTCAGGTTGGATTCCATCCTCTGGCCATACTTTTACATCTAAGGATAATTGAATAAAGTAAGGAGGAGATTCTGCTACTTGAGTGAGTGACTTCCAGTATCTACAACAGTTATTAACCACCAGTAGAACAACTTGTTTAATCGATTGGAAAACGTTCTTCGTTTTCTCACTCCAGCTAGAGCTAACGTGGGCATCCTCTCTATTTAGCATCCCCCCTCTGGGATTACCAAATCCTAAGGAAAACCATTCGCCATCTTTTGCAGTAATAGAGCTCTGTATCAGAGTGAATAAATACACCAAAAACAGAGGCAACAAACTGATAACAAAAGACGATGATATCTTTTTAGTAAAACCCCAATTCACGAAGAAGGCCCGACTTGATGCTGAAACCACAGTGCTGTATCATTATCTGGTATAAATACTGAAACAAGATGTAGAATTCTGTATATATTAGCATTATGACCCAGAAGATGTAACTTGGGCCAGTATTCACGCACAGAGCATACAGAAACAGGGCCACCAAGTAAACCACAGAGAGCAAACTGAAATTCCAAAGGAAAACAAGAATGAAACAACAGTAACAGACAACATCATTGTTTGATCGCATTTGAGACAATATATGACGGAGAATTAAGTCAATATGCAAACTTGCAAATTCAGTTCTACTCTTATCAGAAAGCAAGGAAGATGAAGCGGCTCAAGTGTGTTTGTTTAGAAAGTCCGTCTTCCAAAGATGAGGGTTCGTTTTGATCTGAATCTTGGGGCGATATTCAGAAAGGTCACAAGACTGCTAACTGCCTGATTTCCAATTGACTGAACTTGAGTAACACCATCACCAATCAATTGTACAGCAGAAGCTAAATGGTTTTCCTTCGACTGGTTTTTATCTGTAAAAGAGATAGCAGTAGATGAGAATTCATGTATTATATATATTGTTTGAGGTGCAAGACTCCCTATTTATATAGTGGGAGAGAAACCTAGAGTTACAATCTAAAACAAGCAAAGAATAAATAACGATCTACGTGCTAAACATAGAACTATTAACCTAGGAAGTATAATAAAGACAGAAACATAACATAATCGGTTTAATTGCACGAAACCCCCCCATGGTTTGGAAATGTTGCGCAAAATCAGAAAGTAGTCCCTCCGCGGTTTTATCTATGAATAGATAACGGTTTTATCTATTTCCTCTATTTCATGTATCTTGTTTTTCTATATATTGAAGTCTTGAGACTATACTATGAAGGACATAAGAGAAAAAAGGGCAAATAGATAAAATTGTTAACTGTTTTCTTGGAAAAAGGGAGAGTTAACTTTATTTAATAAACCACAGTGGGGTTTCGCGAAACATTTTCAAACCGAGAGGGAGTATCGTGCAATTAACCCTAACAGTACCTTCAATATTACCTTTCTTTACTTCATCCGGATCATGAATAGTGGTATCACTAGCTTCCTCCCCAAGTTCAGTAATCTCACTAATAGAAACATCTTCTAGTTGCCTTATAGATTCAACTGCAAATGGATGTTCCGTTCTTAAACCACTCGGAGAATCATACATATTAGACGGGAAAATGAAATCACCATCCTGTTTCTCAATGTTCTCATGCAGATTAAGTGAAATATTCTTCCTTCTTCTCAATCCTTCCTTAGGGGGTGAAGCATCAGCACAAGCCGTATCAGAATTCATACCGTGGAGCTGAATTTGTAAGTTTAGCATCTCAGATTTCATCTTCTCCACTTGTAAATTACGCTGACGTTTCTTCTCCTCAGATTCTCGAATATGCTGAAACTGTTCAGTCTTCCAAGTAGCTTTTTCTCTTGCTCTCTTTAATCGCACCAATTTGTTCAGCCTCAAGATATCGAAATACATAATCAAATTCGAGGAAAAACATATCGATTGGCATGATACCAGAACAAAAATTACAATTTCTACCAACGCAGATCTTGAGGTATCTGAAATCCATAATCGTATTTGTAAAAGCCAATAACCTCGTAAATGTAATCGACAGTTTCACACTTCCCGCATTGAAATCACCAACAAAAAGGAGACTGGTAGGCAAGAGACAGAACAATTACAGCAAAATTATACATGCGCATAAGTATCTGAAGATCTTGTTTTTCTTCTTCAATATGGTAAGCCTCATGCGGAAGAAAATAAGAGCAAAACCGAGATAGCCAGGTGAAGAATGTCGATATTCAGAGTTCCCGTGATTAAAATCAGAGTAAGTACTAGATCTAATAGATGACAATAGCAGTAAACTCTCAAATAATCCAGAAATGTCCACATGCTTTTCGTTTCAAACGAGAGATCTCGCCAAACGAAAGCATTTTTTCGCTGAAAAACCATCTGGTCATATGTGAATGACCATGAAAAACCGGATGCACGATCCGCTCGGATTTTAAAACATGCCAGCATGAATACAACGTAATAACTGATTAGTATGCGTGGATCATCAACTATAATACCTGCAATAGGAGACAAAATAAATCACATACATTGAATTAAACTAAAAACATCAAGTTCATGATTATATACTGCTCAAGAATGATTCAACTCCAGTGATGTTATATAGCAAGGAGATACAGCTTTGGGTACATCAATGAAGTGCCTCTTGGAAGCTTTCAGAAGAAGATATATATCGTAGGAAACAGATTGGGGTAAATAACAGTGGAATGTGATATCAACCAATTCTACAAATTAAATATCAACTGCTTGGATCTATTACTGGGCTCCCAAACTTTCTCATAGACATTTCGTAGAAAATAGATTCTGATTAGAAACATAAAACTAAAATGTATTTCTTCCCCAGATACTCAAACCAATACAAAGAAACTCGCAAGCTTTGATAATTTGGATTGGATGAGATTTTAAAGTAAGTTTACATATGCAGGAAGATAGTAAGAAAAGGAAAAAAAACAAAATACCTATGTTAAATGTAGAAATACTTGTATATTGAGTTTTGTGAGTAGTAAATAACAGTGAGAAAAATCATACCTAGCCAACACTTTTTGCAATAGTCAAAATATATTCTTGATGTTCGCCAGCAATCATGGCAATGCGCATCAGTCGGAGCCAAATCATGTTTACCAAAAGGCATTGCGTTCTTCCACATCGCAAAGTATTCAGCAAGAAGAATGGTAGCAAACAGAACAACAAAAACTGGCCACAGCTTGCGTATAATGGGACGTCCCAACAGTACACAGGTAGCTAGACATGCAATATAGAACACAGAAACAACATTTAACAATGCAAAACTGGCAAGTAGAAGTGCTATCATATTGATTTCAAGGCCAAAGAGGTTGAACATGTTTTCCATCCAATACTTCAAATAAACTTTCAGAATTGTCTTTTGCATTTGAAACCTCTCCTGTCTCAAGGAAACAACTCTTTTCTTGTCCCACTTGTGGCTTTCCTTTATGCTTCCCCAGATATAACTGAAAGAAAATACTCTACTAGATGATTGGATATTAACAGGTCTGTTTATCCTTTGACCAGACGGTTGATCAGAATCAGACAATGTCTGATTATCCCCATTGGGAGTTAAAACAACAGTGGAAAGATTTTCTTCTGAAACAAATAATGGACAAGGTTCTTCTGATCTCCCTGCATTCAAAAATAGAACTGTGCATTCTTTCCAACCAGTGAAAGGCGTTGTACTGAAGAGTACAAGCAGCAATCACTAGCACCTTTGGCCTCAAGCCCGCTTCTCGCCATAAAACTTCGTCTATATACTTGTAAACCCAAGAAAAGAGACAAATCGTGGGCGCTTTTGTCCTGGAAACATTTTAGCTTGTTTACCCCACATCTGAAAGAGATATTCCGTCGACACCAGAATTCCCGTATAAATCAAGAATGTTTTGGATGGAATTCTGGATGCTTTCAAAATGTTGCTGACAAAACTAGACCAAGAATATACAAAAATCCAAATGCACTTATTGGAATATCGAAGCGTAGAACAGTGCAACAAACAAAATCTTCTGACTGTGCCAGATCAGGAACCGTTTAATAAAACCCAAAATCCCCAACTGCAATGGATTAGGGTCTTCCAAATGCATATGTTTGCTTTGTCTTCTTTCATAGCTATAAAGTTGCATGACAATCACGATTGCTAGAGACTCCCAAAGATTTCCCAACAAAGGAAGCTTCGGTATCATAACCAAAGCATACATAAAGATCAACTTTTTTGGACATCCACATCTCGAATGTGGGGAAAATGCTTAAAATATAGATGAAGATAAAAACAGCAATTGCATATGCTTTGAGTGGAAACCAGAGACGGCGTTTTGACCTCTCGATGATCTGTCTACCAATGATCCAGATGAGAAGAAGAAAAATGTAACCAAATGCTATGTAATTTGGTCTCACAAGGTACACCGCAATGAGGATGGTGAGAAAAGCAATATAAGTTCCAAATGATCGGTAAATGGATAAGAACTTCTCCCCAACAGCACTCAGATACAATGCTACCCTTCTTTCTAAAAGATACATAAAAGTTAACTAATACAGTTGTAATCTGTAATGAAATAATATTTCAAAATAAACAACACATAGTATGCGTAAATGATTTTTCCGGACCGGAAAAGAACTACAATAGGCAAGCACATTTTTTACCAAATAGGCAGGCAAGTAACTTTAGGTAAGGCTTGTTTTGGGTTTTAAAAACCAGGATTTGGGTTTTGAAATTTAAAACCGGTTCTAGTTCAGGATTTTGAAATCCAATTTTAAAAAACCTCCACTACCACATCTATGAACCTATTATCACATTTTCTAATACAATCAATTCTCTCTCCTTACACTTTTATATAGTATCATTACAATCACATCCAACAACAATATAATAATACAACATCATTCACTCTTACACATTGGTTTGACCTAAAGGTAAATTTCAGTCCACTCAAAATCCTAAAACAAACACACGTTACTATTTATCAGGATTTCAAAACCCGGGTTTTAAAAACCCCTTAAAATCCAAAAACATCACCTCAAGGCTCCTAAACTCTCATTCCAATACATATTTCCCAAATGCAACTTCGAGTCAAGAGATCATTTCAACAGAAACCTTAATGGAAATGGACACAATACCTTGGGATGGATTCTCACAATCTCTGCTGTTGGAGGTGGAATAAACAGACAAAAGAACAGATTTGTTCAAACCAGCTTTCAGAATGCTAAATCCAACAGGAAGACAAGGTGTGTGCTGAACAATTGCAGAAAATGAGAACAGAACGTCGAACCCATGGTTATGAACAGCACAAAAACATGCAAGCAGAGCTATTTCCAGGAAGTCCCAAGAACTATCACTTTCTAGGAGACCTATAGACATTTCACAAATAATTAGTTAGCAAACATTATATATTAGGGCTTTTCAAATAATGGAGCGACAGGACATGTAAGAAATTTAAGACTCAAGAATCCCCACCTAACTGTGATAGCACTTTCAGAGAAATAGAGCCTTCCTGTTCCAATGTTCTGGATACAAGACTAAGCTGAAGGATGTAAAGAACTGCAAGTGAGCCTCACACAGAAGAATAAGGAATTTGCGCATCCTTTTGTTGATTTGATGGCTCAAAAGGAAAGCCAAGAAAAATATCACTGAAAGGATAGACAGTTTATAACTAGTCAGAATTTTGAAATTGCACTAGATTATAAGAAAAAGAAAAAAAAATCTTAAATAAAATCGAACCCAACAAAAAAATGCGCTTACGACTTTTACATACTATAAACGGCATGAACAACACCAGGTTTTGTAGCTATAAGAAAAATCAGGCACAGCATAATAGGCAGAGAACATTTTCTAAGTCCCCAAGCAATTGTGGCTACAATCAAGACCTTGGTATCTTCTTTCACTGCAACGATAAGGATATAGGTAGTTAGAAGGCAGGCACTAAAACCAGATATAATATCATCACAAGTATGGCCAGAACAGGAGCACCAGTAATAAAAGAACATCGGCAATAAAAAATTAATCAAACTAAAACTTGAAGGTCTTGACTGGTTGAACTGTTTCAAAAAACGAGAATATATAAAAATATGTTATTATATGTAGATAAATGTAAGATCTAATACAAAAACCAAGATAACAAAATTAATCAGAGCAAAAGAATCGACAACTTCAAAATGCAGGTATGTTAAAATTTTATAATGTAAACTTGAAATTTATAGAAATAAAAGACAACATTGGGAACCAATAATTACCACCAATTCTTTGTTTAAAAAAAATTAATTGAAATTAATTAAAATCCAGTTCAAAATTATTAACCAGTTCGCCAGTCTTTACCTGATGGCTTTGGGATTTTAGCCACCCGGTCTATAAACATAACCAGGAGGCTCTTAATCAGGTTCAAATAAATGGTCCAACAGGACCATGACGGGATAAAAAATCATGCTGCAGGAAGATTAAGCGAGAAAAAATTATTACTAAAGGGTAGATGGATAGAAGCCAAGATTATTTATTACGCTGGCACTCCTTCAATTTTGTATTAGAATTCTAAGTAAAAAGATAAACCATCAAACAACACTCATCTAATTCGCTCATGCAATGACATTTACATAATAAAATTTTGAAATAGACGATGAGCTTGCATTTCAGTTCGCATGGTTTACTTGAGAGCAAAGTCTTCAAGAAGTAAAAAGAAGCAATAGGTTGTACCATTGTGATTGTACCTTCTTCAATCTTATTATCGTCAGATAATTGCTCCTCCTCATTTGATAGGTACAGAAATACTGAGTTGTTTACAAGATTACCAAGAGCAACTAGAATTCCAAGACCGAATTGTGCTAGAAGGAAAAAACCAGGGATAGGATAATGCCATAACCCAACCATTTCCCAGATCTCCATATCCTGAGAATCAAGGGAAAAAACTCATAAACTTCAGCAAATCTCGAGCTACTAAACTCATGTTGTATGTAAAACAGTTTTACCGTGCAACTAGTTTGTAACTATCACTTTATAGTAAATCAACTAAACGACTAATACTATCAAACTAATACCTTTTAATGAAACAACTAATACTATTTAAAAATATACACAAAGTACAAACCAGTTGCACGGTAAAACGGTTTATACAAGACTTTTGCCAAGATGGAGGAGGTACCTTCCCGATTTTCAAGTTCACGTATGCAAAAGCCACGTTGAAAATGTATGTGCTTGCAGCCCACGAGAGAATGAACACGAGAACCATCCCATTTAACCGGTGCAACCGAAACAATGATGGAAAAGCGTATAAAACATACCCAACATATGTAAGTAGCCCAAATGCGCATATACTTGCAAAGTGGAAGCTCCAGTACGAAAGGGTAAACAAGGAAACCTGTCATATTTACATCTTAAATGTAACATGAATGCATTGACAATGTAAAAAGGTGCAAGAATATTAATTTTATCAAAAACCATTGAAAATAAAACATAATTTAGTTTATCCACCACGAACAAGATTTTTTAATAAATGCATCGTGTACAAAGGAAATTATACGTGCGGGGAAGCCATAGGTGAACCAGTTGATACAAAAAAAAAACTTGAAAACTGTTTCCCTTAATAAAATGTTGGTGTGCCTCACACCAGACCTAACAACCAGAGAAATTTAACAAATTAGAGAAAGGACAGCAACCCCAAATTTATCTACTTAATGGTTGAAAAACAGAACATTCACAGAAGAGTTTCATTACCATAGAAAACAAAAGCTCTGCATACTAAAACTTGTTTTTTACTAGAGTTATCACAAAGGAGGAAAATCTATATTCTTCCTAACAAAAGTCAGATCAACTATATCAATGTTGTCGTATGCAACAATATGCCACACTATAATGATCTTATCCCAGAGTAAGAAGATGAAAGAAATAATTTAATATAGATAAATAAATAAAAAGTGAGCTGTGAGCAGCATACAGCATTACCTCAGTTGGACGACAAAAAAAATTTTTTGAGGGAAGAAGTTGCTCAGTCAAGCTGCCTTCTCTCATGGACATCATGAATTCCATGTCTTCTAAATCATGTTTTACACAAAGAGAGCTGCACATATATTTCAAAGTCAATTATTAATTAATCAAATAGCCCACTAGGTAAGTACCACTTCATTATGGAAGGCAATGGGAAATTCTACTTTCTATACAAGTTAACATTATGATTCATCTGTCAAAAAAAGTATTGTATGGTTCAACTGTTTCCCTAATAATAAAAGAATTTTTTTGTGCGTTTATGAAATGAAAATAGGGAGGTACATGAGTTTAATAAAACTAAAATGATGTAAAAGAAAAAAAGAGTGAAATGGGGCCAGATAAGGGAAGGCGATGGGAAAAACAACAACCTCAACAAGCTTCACACTCTCTAGCTATTGAAGTCACTCAATCTTAAGCAAGCCAAAACCATCTTTCTGTTTACAAAAAAACAAAAGGTCTAAGAAGAGGACTAGTGAATACTGTGGCTTCCCAAGAACTATTATACTGCATCAAATATCAACGATTATGTTGATGTAATTATCTAAATTTCATATTGATATGCATATGTGAGCCGTATGCAACATGACAAACTAGACATCAAACTGAAAGCTAAGACATCAAATCGTACCATATGAAAAAAACACCATCAGAGAAATACCAGAACAAATTTGTTGCCAGTTTGCACTGCCAGATGCTTTGTATAGACCGATTGAATCAGCTATCCTTGATAAGACTGTGGAACCTCAAAAGGAAGTTGATAGATGTAAAAAGTAGGCAAATGCTGAAGCAAGCATACATCCATAGAAGCTTCCACCACCTTCATCACATGAATAAAAATATAAAGATTCTTTTCTAAGAGGTTGACAAACTTCTTTTCCTAATAATCCTAAATGAACATACAATAATAAACGGATAAAATACCTGAAAAGGCCTAAAAAGTTGCTTGTCAAAGACCAATCAACAAGACCAATACAGCTGCAAATGAAAAAGGGCAAGGAAAGCCAGGAAGGATTGCTAATCCCCAAAGCTAACTGCACAGCTGGAAGCAATAAGCAGGAAACCAACCTAAGGCGATAACCTTTCATTTGAGACAAAATAGAGACAATAGTCAAGAGAGTCTCATAAAAAAAAATTGTTGTTGACAACAAAGAAAAGTGAGGGCGATCGACTGGACAAACCTATGTTTTCGAAAAGTGACGACAAATGACCCCAGCATGAACCTCGAGATTGCATGAAGCCAAATCTGCTCCTGTTAATCTCAATGAAAGCGACGAGTGCCACCAAAAATTGTACAACCAGGAAATAGATAACTGTAGGGGATCTCCAGGACTGGATGCTGCAATAGCATAACATGTTGAGAATTTTTATGGCTAACATATGAGTTAAGAAAAACTGTTGTACTTAGATCATTCATCAATGCAGAAATAGCTGGGGAATTATAATAGCAAGTCCTACTTCATATGTCCAAATAGCTTGATCCACCAGGCATCTGCAACGGTCCATCTCCAATCCAGAATTGCGCATAGAATAAGAAAAATCACTTGCAGAATAATCACTACAACTGAGTATATAAAAACAAACCACAAAGATTGGACTCTCCCTCTATATCTAAATCCTGCAGAATGTACAGACAAGAGGAAAAGTACACACATTAGGTAATCAAACATAGGAGCAAACAAAGCAAATACAGATAAAACAAGGTTGATAAATGTCATAATATTAACAGATTGCATGGACAGTAGCCTAATTCTAGTTCACATATAATACATTACCTGTTTTAGGGGAAGTAAACCGGAGAATAAGAGAAGTGACCAAATTAATGAGAGAAATTAAACTCCAATTGAGTAATCCAGCTGCAAAAATAAAAAGTAGTATAAGAAATACAGTAGAAACCACAGAAACTGGAAATTGCAACGCACCAGTGAAATCCATAAACATGGAATGTTGTGAAGATAAACAAAACCTCTGATCATACAATCAGAATAGTGATTTTAAATGAGTTATACTGCCATAAGCAAGATTTTTAGAAAACGCCATAATCTCTCAAATAATAATATTTCACTCTTGCACATATTTAACACCTCTTTCCAAGACAAATATATTTTCGTCACATTCTTATCCTAACAAAACCTAAGTTAAATAAACAAACCAAACCAGCTACCAAATTTACTCCGGACATAATTAGAATTCAAATCCTCTTCACATTTCAAGGGCATTTTCACATCAATTGAAGCTCAACTGAAGCTAATCTTCATGACTACATTACAAGCAGGATATAGCAATAAAGTAGAATCTAGAGAACACGTGGACAACATAAAAAACACAATTATTAACTCAAGCCTCAAGCAATCTAGAAAATTCACACTTGCATAATAAGAACTGATCCATTCAAGAAACCAGGAATAAAAAAATAAAGTCTCCCCCATACCTATCAAAAAGTAGCAGGGGCAATACCAAACCCGCCCAACATGCTTCCCATCTTTTCCTCTTTCTACCAACTCATCTCATCTCGAAATTGAAGAAATCGCTTCCACCAAGAAACACTGAGAAATCTAACAAAAATTAAATCCGTAGCATTAACAATCTGAGTCCAGATTAATCCCAGCTAGAACTCAGAACTGAAAATTTTTGTCATTTTCACACATGAAGATGATAGCTGCGGCTATAATTGAAGCTTAGCAATCAAGATTTTTCCTGAAACATTGGGGGTTGGTGCTCTAAGATTCAGTGAAGAAGAGAGTTTGAATTTGGTGAGACGATTTATGGGGTAAGTTTAATAAAATTTTATTTATGTAACGATTTTTATAAGAAGAAATATCTCCTGCCCATAGTCGTTGCTTTTCAATTTCAGGTGGAAGAAACCGATTTGTCTGGAGGGTATTCTTGTCAATTCACATCAACAGTCAATTAGTCCACGTTTCCATGGAAAGAAAAGTAGGTCGGCCAGATGGTCGTTTTTTTTCTCAAATTTAAATAATATTTAAATAGAAATTTATCTATGTGGGGGTTTGAACTTGCTATGTCTCAATTATGCATAAGCATTAATGGTTACCGTGAAATAATCAAAATAATTTTAATTCAATTCGACATTTGTATTCGAATTTCGATATGAACTTGAAATATTGCAATTCAAAATTCGAATACAAATTGAACTTTTGATTTGTAAAATATTCAAATATGTGCATCATTGTATTCTCGTTAATATACA